>JANKKI010000276.1:1800000-2074089 GCA_025175665.1 Cinchona pubescens
AGCAATCCTTGTTTTGCATATTTCATGTTATAGATGTTGCCACGATCCACAGAGTTCTCTCTCTCTCACTCACACACGCACACTCACACACGCACAACCCCGTACCTCGTCCGCCAACAAGGTATCAGAGACTTTTTCAATATGTAGCTAGGATGGTTTCGGTATGTTTAAATTCTGAATTAACTCGTAAAGCTAGAGCACCGCATATTTCATTCCCTGCAGTTGTGGAGGAATTTTGGGTACTCACAATTTCTAACCAAAGGGAAACTATGTTATTTTTCTCCCCACTTTGTATTTGCAAACATACAAGAATTAGTTTTGGTTACAGTTGAGGTTTTTTTGGTTACTTTTCTCGTGAATGAGGCAATCAGGGAAGGGAGATTGGGATTTCTATAAAAGGGTGGTTGCCCCTCCTCTCTCTGTTTCTAGCCTATGATTTCTTTAATGCAAAACCAATAACAGCCCTTTTGTTGTTCTTGATGATGATGCTAATGACTTTTTATTGTTGTTGTTCTTGACTCTAGAATCTGTAAAGAAAATGAGGTAGGCTATGATGATAGGAGTGTTTCTTACACAAGCAATAGAACCGGGCATTGATGGTATAACCCGACCAGCATCTTGGCGGGGCAACTTGGATGCAGCCATGGCGGTGTGGACAACCACAATGCTCGGTGACATGTGAATTCTGAGCCTTATTTTCCATCCTCAAAATGTCTATACATGTTGGTTGGTAATACATGGTTTCTTTCCTTCTTTGCAGGTTGATTATATTAAGGAGTTTGTATGCTAATCTAATGATTTCAACATGAAGCCACAATGTCAATTACACTTTTATTGAATACTACTACATTTTATGCACATTCACTTAGTATTTGTTGCTTGATCATTGTAATTAATGCTTGCCTATAATACCCACTATCTGTCATGCGCACCGCACTATCTTCTCTCCAATCTGAACAAGAAAATAAAGGACAAAAAGATAGTATCTTAATGGGCTGTTATGGATTATAATTTATGTCAATGTTTAAGAGCATTGTTTCTTCATCTTAGAATTGGCTTTGATTCTCATGGCCCTTTCCTCCTTCCCCATTTTCTTCCCCTTCTAAAATATAAATAAACTGATGTGATGATGAATATTCTCTAGCTTGTCCATGATGGAGCCAACATGACCAGTATTATGGTAAGGCAACCTGATTGATTGTTTTAGAAGAGTCTGGTAAGCATCTAGGTTTGTAGCCATGGGAGTCTCTTGGTCTCATTGCCTGGTCAGAAGGTAGATCTGATCCCTCCTTTCACTGACCATTATGAATTTATCTTTCATGAACTAAAACTGTCTTTATCTAGACAGTTTATTGTCCTTCAGATGTGGGTTGGGTAATGGGTTTACCATTTTCTCCGATTAGCTGATGTAAGGCAAACTTCAGTTAGATCCTTCATTAGCTGTGTCATTGCCTCAGACAACACTAGCAAATATCAGGCTACAACTATTGATGGTAATGGCTTAAGGATGTTCCACTAGAAAGGATCTGATACAACAAACTGTGGTTGTGAGGATACCATGCTCAGAGCTGGTACTCATTCAGAAGATCTGCTTCTGTCTTGGCAGGGAAGTCCTGGTCTAAAAGTATTTTGATGTTTGGTGCTTCATAGAATATCATATTGACAGGAATGTTGGTATTGTATTTGGGGTTTCATAAGCTTTATATGTATCTTAACTCTGGTCTGAAGTCTATTTTTATATAAAGAGGTCAAAGAAAGAGCAAAAAATTTGTGTACTAGCACTGCAAATTTTTTTTCCCAGTTTGCGCCACTGTGCAAGTTTTGGTGCTAGTCACTTTGTTCAAGTTCCAGTGTATATCTAGAATTGCCTGTGTATATAACCGGTGCTAGTTGCAGGCTTGATAGTGCTGAATATTGTTGTAATGTTCTTGTTGGACTGTTGTAAAGCTGCATATGTAACTGATTCAAGAGTTAAGACACCTTTTGAGTGTGTAAATGATGCACTTAACATCCAATCTTGAAATCAGCCAATTCAAGTTAAATAGTGTTGCTCTTATTTCTTAATCTCTCGTTGTGATTTGCTAGCCATTTTTAAAAAAACAGAGGAAATTATATACTTGAATGGAATCAACTGTTGAAAGCCATCTAGTATTCTCTGGTGTGTCATTGCTTGTGCTGGGATCTCGGCTTCGTAGTGCAGAAGATTATCTAGACTTTGCATGCTACAGCTTGTCTTAGTTATTTTGTGAAAGTGGCAGGGTGTAGACTCTGCCGACCAGGTTTTTTATCTTCAAGCAATGTTGGTAGTCAGCCCATTCAATTAGTTCAGGACACAAGGTACTCAGCAGGAAGAGAACCTTGAACCATTTGGGTACTGTCACATATCTTTCTTTCCAGCAAACTGAGTCCACAATTGCTTTTGCAGTCACTGGAACTCATGACTGGCCATCAGTGTCGGAAGAAATCAATCCTGATTACGAGTGTATTCTTTAAGTACCTACATGAGTAACCTTTCAAATCCTCACAAAACCAAGATCAGGTATCTTACATTAACCAATTCTGTGTTTACTTCTGTAGTTTCTTCCTTTGTTAAGTGTTTCACTTTGATTGATTATCTTTGACTCTACTGGACCAGGAGTTGCAATTGTTATTCAGATTTCTGGAGCCGGTTCAACTTTCATTGTCTCGTATAAGCTCACCAAAGCTGCTTTACTTGCCTGGAAAATCAGTTCACTATATTGCAGTACAATTTACTAAAAGGGAAAGTTAAATAAGCACATGGATACTCAATCCTGGTGGGTTCAAAATTGCAGCAGATGATGCATTCACGAAAATGGATCCTTTGGTCCTTTTCAGGTGAGGAATTGCAAAGCAAGTCGGGTAAACTGACCCCCAAAAGTTCACATCTTGCACTTTGAAGATCATGAAACTTGGTCTAATAGACATATTGCTATGTAAGTAAAGTATTGCCCTCTAAAGTCATGAAGATTACCATCACAGGTTGGAGTTTTGTAATGTCAGCTGCATCTTCCATTAAGCACATAGAGACAATTCCTGCATTATTGGCAATATAATCCACTGAAAAGAAATTGATTAGGCTCTTTCCAGAGGTGTTTACTTATCTGTATTACAAACAGCTAAGCTACAAGTCACAAGAACAAGGGAAAATGGAAAAAAATATACATCTGCCAAAATGGTTTATTGCTTCCTCAACATATCTCTTGCAGTTGTCGACCTTGAGTACATTAGCACACATGGGGAACGTCCGGGGACCCAAGTTTCCCGGCATCCTCAGCTACATTCTTGAGGAGATTCTCCCGCCCGGAGATAATAATTAGACAAGCTCCTCTTTTTGCATATTTTTATGTCCAGTGGTGCATGTATGTAAATACATATACAATGTATTCATTCCAGAAGTTGATGGCAAAATAATCAAAAGGGAGCGAAAAAAGAAATTTGAGAACGCTGAATTATGATAAACTTCCATAGTTAAAGGATTCTCTCTCGCACGTACACATACATTAACAGAAATAGTAGTACTTATATATCTTAATATTGGAATAATGTTGGACGTACCTCTCCAATCTCTGATAATGCACCTGTGAATAGAATTTGCCTTTGATGTCTTCATTTGAAATAATCATCACGAGTTTTTAAATGTAGAAGAAAGGTAGGAGAGTCCAAAGAAAAACTAGGCCGATGATCAAACGAACCATGAAGAAGAAAGCTGTAGTTCTATTGCTCCTGTGGCCTGTGAGAATGATCAGAATGGTGAAATTGATACTCCTATATATTCGTGAAAGAATTGGTTACGTTTACACAAAAGATGACAAAACAGGCACACCATAGTGCCATTGGCGTATTAGTTTTAGAGATATAAGGTCGGCGACAAGTATAGCAAATTCTTGTATTTATCGAGATTCATACACTCATAAGATATAAAATTTATTGTGAAATTTAGTGTATGATCTGTGTGGATTTATAGAAAACTGTCTTATATAGGTTTTTCCTAGTAAATATCACAATGAGTAATCAAGCATGTGATGAGAAGTATGAGATATAATATGTTTATGTTTTAATATGCTTTGAGATTTTTGAGGTCTTTAAAGACTTGATAATTTCTCATGCGTCATGATGATATGATATGAATACGATACCAAATTAATATATTATGACACTATACGAATTTTATCGAATCATTATCAAATTAATTCGTTTTCAGGCACATACTTTATATAGGTATATTCTTCAAGAAATTGAAGAAAATGTCAATGCCAATACAAAGAGGAGAGCGAGTTTGGCGTTATGTCAAATTCATCAAGCTGTTGACAAGTCAATTTTTGACAAAATTGCAAACGCCTAAACCGCAAAACAAGTATGGGATATTTTGGCAAAAAGCATACCGTAGAGTTGACCTAATCTAGCAAAATAATTTGTTGATGTTGAAGAGAAAATTTGAGTTTATCACCATGGAATAATCGAAAACCAATTGAATCTTATTTTTTCTGGATAACGGATATCAAGAACGAGATGGTTTTAAATGGCTATGATCTCAGTGATGAAGTGTTTGTTGAGAAAATTCTCAATACATTACCCATGAAATTTGATCATATCATAGCGGTGATTCAAGAGACAAAAGATTTGTCAAATTTGAGTCCTGAAGATTCGCAGGGTTCGTTAATTCTTCACAAACAAAGAACTAACGGGAAGCTGGATGATGGTGTTGAAAAAGAAACGGTTGATAAGGCGTTTGCAAGTGCAGACAGACAAAGCAAAAGAGAAGGGTAAAAATTCATACCAACGGAATCAAAACTTCCGAGGACGTGGAAGAGATAGTGGAGGCAGGGGTAATTTTAGCGACCAAAAATTAGGTAATTTTTATTATCAACAAAGAAATAATAATAACTATCCAAATAATAAGCAAAATAATTATGTTGATAGATGTAAAATTCATTGCCATAATTGTCAAAATTTTGGTCATTATAAATTTGAATGTTGGTTAAATAAATCTAATAATAGAGATGTGCATGCTAAAGTGGTTGAAAATAATGGTGAAAAAAAATGAGACAATTTTGTTTTCTAGTTCTGGATCTGAAGAAAATAAAAAGAATAATTGGTTCATTGATTATAGGTGTAGTAATCATACATGTGGAAATAAGAATATGTTTTCTGAATTGAATAAGTCTATAAAATCTTATGTTAAATTTGGAAATAATGAAAAGGTGTCTGTTCTTGATAAAGAAAAAATTGGTATTACTTTGAAGAATGGATCTACTAATTTTATATGTAATGTATTTTATGTGCCAAACCTTTATCATAATTTGTTGAGTTTGGGACAACTTTTTGAAAAGAAGTATGATTTGCGTTTCAAATATGGTGTTGGTACTATTAGTGATGATCGTTTGAGACTAATTGTAAAAGTAAATATGAATTATAGTCGTTTATGGCCTATTTCTTTAAATTGTGGTGATTTACATGACTTTAGTTCCGTGAATTTTGACCTCTGATACTTGGTTGTGGCACATGCATTTTGGTCACTTAGAATTTGACAATCTAAGTTTTCTTACAAGGAGAAAAATTGTTTATGGGTTGCCTACTACTAAATTTTCAAACAAGCACTGCGATTCTTGTATTTTGAGAAAGAAACATTGAGATTCTTTTCCTAAAGTTGGGAACGAAACATTGAGATTCTTTTCCTAAAGGCAAGTTTTGGAGGGCTAAGAAACCTTTAGAATTAATTCATTCGAATTTGTGTTCGGCTGAAATTCCTTCAAATGGTTGTAGCAGATATTTTGTTACTTTTATTGATGATTCAGCAGGAAAACTTGGGTTTATTTTTTTAAAAATAAATCTGATGCATGTGATGTTTTTAAAAGTTTTAAAGTGTATGTGGAAAAACAAAGTGCATAATTTTTTGGAGAAATATTGTATTAGACACCAAATGACTGCTAGATACACTCCTAGCAAAATGGTATGTCTGAAAGAAAAAATAGAACTATGATGGATACTTAGTGAAATCCATGATGTATGCTAAAAATATGCCTAAAGGTTTTTTGGCAGAAACTGTTTCTTGTGTAGTTTATATGTCTAACAGGTCTCCTACACGGTGTATTAATGGGAGGACACCACAACAGGTTTGGACTGATAAGAAACCAAATATTTCTCATTTAAAGGTATTTGGTTGTCATACTTTTGCTCATGTTCCAGATGAAAAGAAGTTGGATGATAAAGCAGAAAAATGTGTGTTTGTTGGCTATGGCATGTGACAAAGGGATACAAGTTGTTCAATCTAGATACTAGAAATATTATTATTTGCAGGGCTGTCACTTTTGATGAGCTAGATTTTTGGGATTGGTCCAAGAAAAAGTCAGATTCTTCACCGGTACTTCTATTAATGCCAACAATTATTGAAAAAGAGAGTAATGAACTGCCATTTAGTTCACAACCTACTCTTGGAGAGTCATCTAGTCACCCATAGCGACAATGACACTTGCCAACCCGCTTGCAAGATTATGTATGTTAACAATGACAATGATTTATCTAATGTGAATGTTGAAAATTTTACTTTGTTTGCAGATTGTGATCCAATTTCTTTTGAGAAGACTATCCAAGATGATCATTGGAGCCGAACAATGGATGATGAAATTCAAGCCATTGAGAAGAATAACACATGAGAGTTAACAAATCTACCAACTAGAAAGAAGGCCATTGGAGTCAAATGGGTGTACAAGACAAAATACAAGCCAACTGGAGAGGTGGATCACTTCAAAGTGAGATTGGTAATCGAAAGATACAAACAAAAAGTAGGTATTGACTACTTTGAGGTCTTTGCACCTGTTGCGAGATTTGACACTATTAGAATGATTATTTCTCTTGCTGCAAATAATTCTTGAAAAATTCATCAAATAGATATGAAGTCTACATTTCTAAATGATGTCCTTGAAGAGAATGTGTATGTTGAGCAACATGCAGGTTACATTAAAAGAGGCCAAGAAAATAAAGTCTACAAATTGAAGAAGTGTGCTTTATGGTTTGAAGAAAGCTTCTCGAGCTTGTTATACTCGTATTCATTCTTATTTTATTGAGCATGGTTTTGTTAGATGTCCATATGAGCATACCTTGTATAATAAATTTAATCCTGGCGGTGATATTCTTATTGTATTCTTATATGTGGTGATCCAATTTTTAGTAGCAATAATCCCAAATTGATTAGTAAGTTTAGGGAGGCTATGATTAGTCATTTTGAGATGACTGATTGGGATTAATATCATATTTTCTTGGCATTAAGGTTACTCAAACAACTGGTGGAATATTTATTTCACAAAATAAATATGATGGTGATATTTTGATGAGATTAAAGATGGACCTACCAAAATCTTTTGTGATAGCAAGTCAGCAATTGAATTGTCAAAGAATCCGGTGTTTCATGGACAGAGCATGCATATTGATATCAAATATCACTTCATTTGAGAGTTGGTTCAAGACAAAGAGATTGTCATTGATTATTGTAAGACTAATGATTCAAGTGGCGGATATTTTCACAAAATCATTGAAGGTGAAGTCATGCATGAAGTTGAAGGAGATGCTTGGAATGGTCAAATCATCATAATTTTAACTTTTTAAAGGAGGCAATGTAGGAAATTAAATCAAAGTCCAATTCTAATTAGTTAAAAGTTTTAGCATTAGAGTTATTTGGTTACAAATTTCCTAATTAATTAGTGAGTTTAAATAGAATTTGGTTTTGTGTTTGTTAGTTCAAATTAGCAAATTTCTGAACGGAATATATTTGGCTTAATCTTCTATATATACTGTTGTTGCCTTTATTACGTGTGAAGAAAAAGTTGAGTTAATTAAAAAAAAAATTTGTTTGCCTCCAGTATTGTCTCTGCATCGGTTTCCAGTTTATTGTTTTGCAGCCTTCTTGCTTTGATTTCTTATTGTTGCCAACTTGATTCAAATATATAATAAAGTCTTGCATTAATATTTTGGGGCATTCAATTCATAGTTTTTTCCCTTCGTTAGATCTTTTGACAAACTGTGGGTTAATTTGGGCCTTCAGCCAATGGATTAGCGGAATGGGAGATCAATAGACGGATAAGAGAGGAATGGTCTCTATTAATCACTGGTAGACCTTCCATTTTTCTAGTCATGGAACTTACAACGGAGTTTTTTTATTTAGATTTTGGAATTCCATCTCGAGTTGGGGGTTTCGATTCGTAAAATGTGGCACGGGTTCATCTCGTTCAACCAGCTCAGGTTCAAGGGAGGGTGATGGAGGGGACTAACATTTTTGTCCATTCTCAACATAGACACAGTACAATGTCTCGCTATTAGAGTTGTCCCTCGAGTTCATTTGCTTTTGGTTTAATATGGTATAAATAGCAATAGCTATTTTTCTAGTTTGCTGGATAGCTTAGTAGCTCAAACAATGTGTTTTAAGTAATTTTGTCCATATTGAGACACTGCAAGTGGTGAAATGAACTAGAGCTTTGGCCCTTGCGTATGCTCGGTAATGTTAAGAGGTCCATGGTATGTTTGGGTATCTTCAAAAAGCATCACCTTACACCAAGGAGGATGAAGGAGGAGAATGAGTAGGAGTAGAAGCTAGAAAGTATATAATGAGAAAGAAAACCATGTAGAAAGGATTCTATCCATCAATCCAATTTTGACTTTAAAGGTTTGATACTACTATCAACTATATATTGTTTTATGTATTACTATAAAAATCAACTAAAATCTTAATGCCACAGCAAGGTTTGTCAAATTGCCAAAACTATCCTTATCATAATCAGTAAGCATATCTCCGATTAATTCCAACACCCATATCATCCACCATAACTTTCCTCCATCCTTCTCTATTATGTGATTTTCTTAATTTTGTTGTCCCTCCTGATTTTGAATTCTCCAACTACTATTAGCTGAAACCTCTCCCTTCTTGATTAACCCATTAGATTAGAACCCTTTTTTAGAAATAGAAAAAAAAATGAGACGTTTTTGTAAAGTGGGAGAAAAAGGAAATGGAATTTTAGTGGAATACAAACCATTAAGCATAGAAGAAAAGAAAACTCATTTCTAGTGTTGGTATTGTGGAAACTAGTGATAGAGTCACTTATAAAGGAAGAATTATTGATTTTTATGGGTTTAGAAAGAAGAAACTTGGGTTTATGTGAATTTGAGACTATGGGTAGCGGTAAGTACTAATGCAAGACTTACAACTTGAGGCGGGTAAGATGTTATAGGCATATATTTGTAAATATTAACTTATACTTCTTTTGAAAATTTTAAGGCAGCGAAATAAAAATTTTATACGGACACAAATAAAAATTTTAAATTTTTAAGAGTAACAAGAACAATTTCTAAAATCTTGGATGGGTGGTTGATTGCCTGCCCTTCCTAAATCCGCCAATGGGTAGAGTGCTCGTTAGAAGATATGGTTTTCTCCTAGTGAGGAAGTAGCTAATGGGGAGGATTAGAGTGCATAAGTATCGATGAAAAGAAGACGGAAAAAAAAACATAGAACTCTTATGGTCATTCAGGAATTTGTTGTTGTACCATCTACACCTCCATTCTTTTTTTTTTAATTTTCTTTTTTAATTTTGGATTTAGTACTAGGAGTCTAGCAGGTCTCCCACATTCAAGATTTCTATTTTACGAACGAAACATGAAATAAGAGAAAAGAGAAATAAAGTTCTGGAAAATCTTGGAAAGTAGCATTGATTAGGTTTGAAGGCAATTTTGGTATTATTACTATTTTATATAATGCAATAATATTTAGAATAATTTTGTTGTAATTTTAAAACTAACTCCAATCATTTTCTTCTCCTTTCAAATCACTACTTATTACCTAAATGAAATATAACTCCTATATTTTGTAAAAATACACACACTTAGAGTGTGCCTATCATGCCCTACTACTAGGGGTCCTGTGATTATTGTGTACTCATCTTTTCTTGAGGATACCTGACGCAGAACCTTAATTTTTTTTTTATTTCTATTCTTAACCAGAATTACAAAAACCTGAAAAATATTGTGATATCATGGGGTGAGCAAAATAAAGAGTCAACAAGTAGTTCATATATGTTTTCATTAGATTGAGTAAGTTATATATAATATTAATTAAACACACAAGCATTCCTCACATGCAGCATAACATACCAGAAATCATATATGACATATCATATATCGCATACAAATAAGAACATATACTTCATAGATTAACAAGATATATCGGTTACTAGATTTAGGACTAACTATTATACCATCTAACCAAATGCCGTACATAATCAATTAATCGATTGAACTGCAAAAATAGAAACAGAAATGAGAACATGTACTCCCGAGATACTAGAATTCACCATGAGTTAAACATACAAAATATAGTCATACGTTATATACAACATAACAGATCACACTTATCAGTCATATACATAAAATACATATAGAAGGTTTATGTACTATATGCTAAATTCATTTAAATAATAACATATTTTTCAATTTCAAAAGGAGTTTTAAAACGTTTACAAAATAATAGAAAGAGACATGAACAACATACATAATCAGATGAATGCTTCTTGAAATGAATTTGAGCATCAAAACTTAGAAAAGCACACACATACACACATATATATATATCAAAATGGGTTTAATTATATTTCAAAAATAATCTAAAATACCTCAAAATAAGTCAGTCAACAAAAAGGATCAAAAGCACAAAATGGGGCTGAAGATATACCCCGATTGTTTGACCCTGACATTGTCCTGTAGTGCCTTAGCATTACTTAGGTCACACTGTAATTGTCTTGGTCAGTTCTGGTCCTTAACCATTTGCTGCCTAACCTCATCAAATGTAATAATTACAAAATTATTACTTTCTTTTCTTATTCCCAATAAACTAACAACATCAGCACCAATTTGCAACTATTATCAAGTCATCAACATCATCACATCGGCAATAAATACCTCACATGAATTTGCTACGGATTGAATTCATTAAAAGTCCTCTCAATATATATGTAATCATTCCGTAGTCACCATTAACTCAAATATAAATCCAAGACTATAAGCATAAAGGGAAATTCTATGATGCCAGTCTCATTAAGGAAACCATTTCCTTGACTTTAAGGATTTGTGCAGTACCTGTTTTTAAAGCACACAGTATTGTATTGTACAAGACCTTAAAACACAAGATAATAGTGCCCTCAAAAGAACTATAGAATTTCTCAAACATAAAACCTTAAAAAAACCACACCAATAAATCAGTTGAAGGGTTAGAACAAATTACCGCTTGTTTCCAACACCTAATTTATAGGTGGAAATAAATTGTTGTCCAACAAGAAGCAAAGGGCCCAAAATCAAAGTAACTAAAAGTTGGTATTTATGAATCATTTCCAATACTGCGGCTTTTAATTCTTTTTCAAAATTTGAATGAAATTCTTAACTCAATCAACATTATATATTAGCACAGGCAAACAATTACTTATGTTATTAAAAGCAAAATTTCCAATTCTTCTTGGCTTTCCAGCATCAATCATTATATTTTGAATAATAAATTAAAATTTAAAATGCTTAACCAAATAGTAATCCATGGTATTATTATCATGTCAACAATTCATTGAATTGAAAAGTATAAAATTGGAAATTAAACAGTTACTCTATTTTATCAAAAAAAAAGAAAAAGAAAAAGAAAAAAGAATAGATTGTTGAAGTATATATCAATTCTCATGATCCAAATATTTTGAATTTTGTCCCTAATTGTAATAAATGATAAGTTAAGAAAAATTAGGGTTTATATTATAAAAAATTGCACCAACAAGAAATAGATAACAAAAGGAAACAATATTTTTTTTTTTCAAAAAATGTTCTATGCCATGAAGGAGCCAACAATAAGCTCAGTTGTAAATAGATTATATATAACAACATATTTGGAAAGCTTTTCCTATTTATAATAAATGAAAAGTTACAATACAAATAAATTCTTTGCATTATCAGAATCATATACTTCCTTATACATTTTACATTGATAATTAATATAGAGAAAATCTGTTAGCGTATACTAACAACTAACAAGGGTCATTAGTATCTTTGTCCTCTTTTTTTGGTCATTTCTTTCCATCTTCCCTCCAATTTTCTTCTTCTTTCTTCTTTCGTTCAATTCTATTCAATCCCAGAATAGGATACAAAAACCAAAATGATTTTCCATCCATCAACTCTCTGCCTAAACATGCACATGAAATACATCATTAAAACATTATTGCTAAACATCAATAGATTCAATAATATTTTTTATCAAACGAAAGCATTGTGAATCCATATTAATTTCAATCTTAAAAATAACTAAATATTTAAATATAATAATTCCAATCTTAAAATAAATAAAATGTTTAAATATTATAGCTAGTGTTTTACTCTTTCAATACATATTGCACGGGTATCATTGAAAGTACAAATATGCAATTGCATATTCTAATTTCTACTACATTTTGCCCTATATTATTTAATAACATTGACGTGACTTGGGGCAACATGGTTATTTAGTTGTCTTAACTTCTCTACCTTCAAAGAGGATTTTTTTTTTATTTAAATTGGAAGGTAAAATGCTTTTGCGTATATAAACTCAACATAAAGAAGTGATGTAAATTGCAATAGCAATTCGCCAGAGAGACATATGCAAAAATTGCAAAAAATATTCATCATCAGGTATTGAAAAAAAAATTTCATGAAATACTTACAATGACAAGCACAACCAACATTAGCCTCAAATATTGAAGGACTAACATGTTAATGATGGTGAAAATCTAATTCCTCCAAGTAAACCAAAAAAAAAAAAATTGTACAAAAAGAAACAAACATACCACTTAATTGCAACAATAATAAACGCTGATCAATTATGATATTCTTACACAATAATATAGCCAATTTCTTATGAGTGTTTAGTGTGTCTAGTAATAATTAAGTAATGAGATTTTTTACCAAAATTTAAAAATTTATTGGTATTAATACAAAAAGAACCAATTACGGGACTTGTACCAGTTTAAATATTTGACTCTAGTTTCTAACACACACACAAAAAAAAAAAAAAAAGAGTTAATCAGAGTTCTCTTCACTAAATTATGATATTGATTAAATCTATCAAAAATTTCTACAGTAATGTAATTTGATTTTTAACCTTAATAAACAAATTTTAATGTAAAATTCAATCCAAAATGTTGTAAATTACATCCAAAAACTCATATCCAAAACTTGCTAATCACAAAAAATATAAAATCTACATTAATTTATGGAAAAATATTTACCTTAAGTTTTGAGTCCTACCTTAACACATTTATGGAAATTTACTACCAACTCTTCTTGCTTTCCCATCTATGGTAGCATTAGTTTTGGGGGTATGCGTTGACTTTCTCAAAAGGAAACATGGTTCCTCCAACTTTCTTATGCTCAAGAAATGCATATGTTCCAATTTTTTGAGATCTAAAAAGTTTTTTGGCATCATTTACATCAATATTCTTGCATATTTGGAGATTGTCAAAACTTTCCAGACCTATTCCATTGTCAATTGTTGGCTGCTCATCTCTGGTTAATGCTCTATTGTAAATTTCATATTCTATGATCTGTATATGATTGAAATTTTAGTACAGTAAAAACATCCATAAGGCAAACATATCTAAGGATTTTACCTATTTTTCTACTAAACGTAATTGATCAGTGTCTTTTATGATTACCAAAGTTTGGATATGAATTTTTGGATGTAATTTATATTATTTTAAAGATTTTGGATGTAAATTATAACATTTTAGATGTAACAGTCTGGGGTTGATATATCAACTAATATATTCTTGTTAAAAATCAATAAATTCTAATATATATTTTAAATTGAAAGCATCGCAAATTCAT
Source organism: Cinchona pubescens (assembly GCA_025175665.1). NCBI lineage: Eukaryota > Viridiplantae > Streptophyta > Magnoliopsida > Gentianales > Rubiaceae > Cinchona > Cinchona pubescens. The sequence continues at coordinate 1,813,891 of JANKKI010000276.1, forward strand.
ATTTCATGAGTAACATTGAAAGGAAAACTATGTCATTAAATATTCTAATCTCTATTAAATTTTTTCCTATACTCTTTAATAACATTAATGTGACTTGAGATAATATGGTTATTCAGTTGCCTCAACTTCTCTACCTTCAAAAAAGGATTTTTATTTAGATTGGAATACAAAATGATTTTGCATGTAACTCAACATAAAGAAGTGATGTAAATAGCAGTAACAATTTGCCAAAATGACAAATGTAAAAATACCAAAAAAACAAGTATCCATCTTCAGATAATGAGAAAATAAAATCTGTAAAATGCTTACGGCTCACAACGAGAAGCACAACCAACATGAGTTTGTGTTTATTAATGATGGACATATATGTTAGATTAATGACTTACAAGAGTCATTATTATATTTTTCCTATTTTCTTCTTCATTTCTTTCTACCTGTTCTCCACTTTCTTCTTCTTGTTCTTCTTCTTTCACTTCCTTTCTATCAAAATAAGATACACCAACCCTAGACTATTAGTTATTCATCAACTTTTTACCTAAACATGCACATACTATGCACGATCAAGAAATTTGATGCAATTGGTATATTATTGCTATAGATCAGTATATTAAATTAGATTTTTTCAAAATAAAGCATAGTGAATTAATAATATTTTGAATCTGCAAAATAACTAATTCTTTAAATATTAAAGTTAAGTTATACCCTTGCGATACAATTGCATGAGTAATTTTGAAAGGAAAAATATGTACTTGCATACTGTATAATTTTTCAATGCTTTTTGCACTATGCTCTTTATTAACATTAACATGATTTGGTATAAAAGGTCATTCAGTTACCTCAACTTTTTTGACTTCACCAGAGAATTCTCCATTTAGATTCTAAGTTAAAAATGCATTTGTGGTAACTAAATGTAATGATGTGATATGTTGTAGAAATTTATTGTGAGAGACAAAAGTAAAATTGCAAAAATATTTTTCATCAAATAATGAGAAACAAAAAAAGAAAATTCCATAAACTAATCATATATTACAGTGAGAAGCACAATTAGCATGAATCTCAAACATGAGGGATACTCCTTGAAGTTTATTGCACAATGCAATGTTAGGTTTGTTCATATCTTCAGAGAAGAAAATAAAGTGGTTGATTTATTAGCAAAGTTAGGATGTGAAACTCAATGTAATCAATTTTTTGATCAATTTAATCTTCCTAGTATAGCTAAGGCACAAGTTTACCTAGACAATAAAGGTTTTGCCAATTTGAGATTTTGCGGTTGCACAGGTTTTGTAACTCTTTCCTATGAGATTTTGGCCCCTAATCCCTCTCATTGTATTCATCGGTTTTTATTATTAATAAAATTTAGGAGTGTAGCCTCCCACCAATGTAAAGGCAGTTACTCAAAAAAAAAAAAAAAAGAAGAGGATTACCTGTCAATGATGGAGAGAATGTAAATACACCCATAAAAAGACAAAAATTTAGACAAGAAATAATTATACCACTTTATTTCTATAGTAGTAGAAGATTTCAACATCTAATTAATAGTCAGAGAGTGATTGTTGTCCAACGAAAAGCAAACGCTCCAAAATCAAAGTAACTAAATGTTGGTATTTTCAAATCATTTCTAATACTGGGGCTTTTAATTCTTTTTCTAATTTTGGACAAAATTCCTAGCTCAATCAACACTTTATTTTGGCACAAGTAAACAATTACTTACACTATTAAAAGCAAATTTTTTTATACTTGTTGGCTTCTCGGTATCAACCAATATATTTTGAAAAATAGTAAATTAAAACTTATAATGCATAACCAAATATTAATCCATAATTTATTGATTTAAAAACTTAACATTGAAAATCAAACAATTACTCTATTTCCTTACAAAGAAAAAAAGAAAAAGAAATAGATTGTTGAAGTACACAATATATTTTGAATTTCGCCTCTAAGTGTTACAAATGACAAATTAAGAAAAACAAGGTTTTTTTTTTTTATTAAAAAACTGCACTAACAAGAAGTAGATAATATCTCTTACAATAATTTTTTTTCAGAAAATGTTCAACACCATGAATGAGTCAATAATAAGCCCAGTTGTAATTAGATTACACACAACAACATACTTAGAAAGCTTTTGATATTTATAATAAATGAAAAGTTACAATACAAATAAATTCTTGCCATTATCAGACCCATAAACTTCCTTATATATAATTAAGTTAGAGAAATCTGTTAGTGTATTAGCTAACAAAGGGTCATTAGTATCTGTGTTCTCTTTTTTTTTTTTTATCATATTTTTTTCTTTCCGCATTCCCTCCATTTATCTTCTTCTTCTTCTTCTTCTTCTTTTCAATTGCAATCAATCCCTGAATAGGGTACAAAATTCATGACTATTTGCCATCCATCAACTCTCTACCCAAATATGCACATGAAATACATCAATTAATATGTTATTGCTAAATTTCAATAGATTCAATTATATTTTTTCAAAAGAAAGGATCGTGAATTATTAAGAATTTCAATCTTAAAAATAACTAAAATGTTTAAATACAATAATTTTGACCTTAAAAATAACCAAAATATTTAAACATTATATCTAATGTTTTACTCTTTTAATACATATTGCAAAAATAAAATTGAAAGGAAAAATATGTAATTGCATATTCTAATATCTACTACATTTTTCCCTATACTCTTTAATAACATTGACGTGACTTAGGAAATATGATTTTTTAGTTGCCTCAACTTCTCTACCTTCAAAATAGGATTTTTTTTATTTAAATTGGAAGGAAAAATACACATTTTCGTGTAAAACAACATAAAGAAGTGATGTAAATTGTAGAAGAAACTAGCCAAAGAGACAAATATAAAAACAACAAAAAATATTCATCATCAACTGTTAAGAAATTTTTTCATGAAATACTCACGGCTTACGACAAGTACACTAGCATTAGCCTCAAATAGTGAAGGACTAACCTATTAATGATAGTGAAAATATAAGTACTCTAGTAAAACATAAAAAATTTGTGTGAAAAAGAAACAAACATACCACTTTATGTGTACTAATAAACGCTGATCAATTCTGATATTCCTACATAATATATAGCAAATTTCCTACGAATGTGTAGTGTTTCTGGTAAACATTCAGTTATGAGATTTTCTTCCAAATTTTGAAAATTTACTAGTATTGATACAAAAAGAACCACATTCTGGGACTCATATTAATTTAAAGATCTTTGAGTCTAGTTTCTAATAAAAAAAAGTAGAGCAAATCGAAGTTTTTTATGCCAAATTAAGATATTGCTCAAACATCTATCAAAAAATTATATAGTAATGTAATTTGATTCAATCCTTAATAAGCAAATTTCAAGGTGAAATTCACTCCAAAATTTTATAAATTATATACAAAATCTCATATCCAAACCTTGTTAGTCATAAAAAAATATAAAATTTATAATAATTTGTGGGAAAATGTTTACCATAATATTCAAGTCCTAACTTAACATGTTCATGGCAGTCTACTACCTATTCTCCTTGGTTTTCCATCCATGCTAGTATTGATTTTCATTTAGCTCACTCTGACCTAATTTTTCTTTGGTTTTCTCTCTCATTCACTTGCTTTTGACTTCTCAATTTCTTCTTTTTTTAAGCGTAAGCTGATCAGATTGATTAGTATAGAAGTTGGTTTAGATATCTAGGATTCCTATAAACTATCAGTTAATTTTACTTATCGCCAATCTTACTCACTTATCTTTCTATAGTTCAATTACTTATATTATTAGTTAGTTAGAATGGTAAAGTTCCCTATTTTGAATAAAAATGTAAAGTGTCGGGTATTTCAAATAAATGATAAATATTTAATGAAGCAAAAGGTCTAAAATCAAAGTAATTCAAAATTGATGTTAAAGAATCATTTCTAGAATGGGGCTTTAAATTTTTCAAAATTGGAAGAAATTTTTAACTCAATCAACACTATATTTGGAATAGTTAAACAATTTTTAACATTATAGAAAATAATTTTTTGCACTTGTAGATTTCTCGACATAAACCAATACACTTTGACTAATAAACTAAAACTTATAATGCATAACTAAATTAGATGATATAATCATTCCAAGAATTTATTGATTTTAAAAAAATAAAAAAACTTAACGCTAAAAATAGAAAGAAAAATATTACTCTAGTTTTTTGAAAAAAAAAAGAAAAAAAAGAAATCTGATTGTTGAAGTACATATGAATTTTCGTAACCCACTATTTTGAATTTTTGCACAAAGTATAATAAATTATAAAATAAGAAAAAAAAAACTAGGGTCTTTTAAAAACATTTGAACAGTATAAATCAACAAGCAGATAACAAAAAGAAACAACAATTTTTTCAGAAAAAGTTTTACACTAAGAATCAATAAAAAGCTCAGTTGTAACTTGATTTTACACTTAAAAAAATTAGAAATCTTTTACTATATAAGGTAAATGAAAGGTTACGAAGTAAGTAAATTTTTTATCAATATCAGAACCATGTACTGTTTTAATACTTTGCACCAATATTAAAGATGGATAAATCTAATAGTGTGTGTATTAACAACTCACTAGAGTGATTATTATATTTGTTCTCTTTTTCTATTCCTTTCTTTCCACCTTTCCCCCATTTTCTTCTTCTTCTTTTTTCATTCATTTCCCTTCTATCCCTAAAAAGGTACAACAACCATAGACTATTAGCTATCCATCAACTTACTACCTTAACATGGACGTGCCATACACAATCAAGAAATATGCTGCAATTAATATATTATTGCTATAGATCAAAAGATTTAATTAGTTTTCTTTTTCAAATAAAAGCATCATGAATGAGTTCATTAAACTTTCCAATATACAAAATAACTAAATCTTTAAATAATATAGCTAACTTATACTTTTTTGATAAATACAGCACGATTAAGTTTGAAAGAAGAAATATGTAATTGCAGATACTAACCTCCACTACATTTTGCCCTATACTCAAAGCCCACACTTGAGCTAGGTTTAGGTGGTTTGTGCATAATCCAGCATGTCCTTTGCCCTTCAACAATCTCGTCATTAAAGGGCTATACTGCACCTGAAGCTCTTAAAGCATTGTTCAACAAGAAATTTAGAGATGGCCGAGATAGAGATTTACTTGTATCTTTAAACCCTTGATTGTGTCTGTTGTTGTCCGGATTGACAAAAAAAAAATGATCCAACAAAATGCTGAGCGAAATTTGGGGAGCATTTGTTCATTACCTCAAAAGGAAGCATGGTTCCTTCAATTTTCTTATGCTCAAGAAATGCATATGTTCCACTTTTCTTAGATTTAGAGAGTTTTTCAGTATCATTTACATCCATATTCTTGCAATATTTGGAGACCCGTAAAACTTCCCTGACCTATTCCATTGTCAATAGTAGGCCAAACATCTCTGGTCAATGCTCCATTATGAATTTCATCTTCAATAATCTGTGTAAAATCAAAACAATAGAAACATCCATAAGCCAAAAATATCAATGGATTTTACCTTCTTTTCTATTGAACATAATTCATCATTTTTTTTATGATTACCAAAGTTTGGATATGAGTTTTTTTATGTACATTTATAACATGTAGGAGTTTTAGAATGTAATTTACAACATTTTGGATGTAATAGTCTTAGGCTAATGTATCAATTAATATATTATTGCTAAAGATCAATATATTCTAATATATGTTTTTTGCACAAAAGCATCATGATTCATATTGCACGAGGAAATTGAAAGGAAAAATATGTAAATGCATATTATAATGTATTTTACATTTTTCCTTATACTCTTTAATAAGATTAACATGACTTGAGATAATACGGTCATTCAGTTGGCTCAACTTCTCCTTTTAACTTCAAAAAAGGATTTTCTATTTAGATTGGAATATAAAATGGTTTTGCATGTAACTCGACATAAAGAAGTTATGTAAATCATTATAGCAATTTGCTAGAGTGACAAATGCAAAAACTGAAAAAAAATATTCATTATCAGCTAAAGAGAAAAAAATTTCATAAAATACTCACGGCGTACGGCGAGAAGCACAACCAGCATGAGCCTCAAATAGTGAAGGACTAACCTTTTAATGATGGTGACAATGTAAGTACTCCAGTGAAACATAAGAAAATTGTATAAAAAGAAACAAACCATTTATTTCAACAGTAATAGAAGATTTCAACATCTAATTTATTTGCCGAAATGCAATTGCTTTCCAAAAAGAAGTAATTAATTAGAAAAACTCAATCTTAATTGAAAATAGCCGTGCTGCAATAAGATTCTAAATGATTCATTTAATCCAAACATATACCTCTTAACATGGAATTATATTAGGCAAGAGTATTAATATGAAAAATATTTTAATAGATTAATGAAGATGAAGGCCTAAATCAGAGTAAATATAAAGGGTATTGAAGAATCATTCCAAATAATGGGGCTTTTATTTGTTTTTTCCATTTTGGACCAAAATTCCTAACTCAATCAACACTTTATTTTGGCACACTCAAACAATTTGTAACATAATAAAACAAAATTTTTGTAGTTGTAGATTTCTCAACATCAATTGCTGTCCAACAAGAAGGCAAAGGGCCCAAAATCAAAGTAACTAAAAGTTAGTATTGAATCATTTCCAATACTAGGGCTTTCATTATTTTTTTTTTCTTGAAGTTTGGACAAAATTCCTTAATCAATCAATACTATATTTTAGCACAGGCATACAATTACTTACATTATTAAGAGCAAAATTTCCAATTCTTGTTGGCTTCTAAGCAATAATTCAGTATATTTTGAATAATGAATTAAAAATTATAATGCATAATCAAATAGTAATCCATAGTATTATTGTGTTAAGAATTTATTGATTTGAAAAGCATAAAATGTTTCCCTATTGAAAATCCAACAATTAGTCTAGTTTCTTAATAAAAAAAAACAAAAAAGATCAAATTGTTGAAGTGTACACCAATTCTCATTATCCAACTATTTTGAATTTCGTTTTTAATTGTAGTAAATGATAAATTAAGAAAAACTAGGGTTTATATTATACAAATTTGCACCAACAAGAAATAGATAACAAAAGGAAACAATATTTTTTTTCTTCAGAAAATGTTCTACACTATGAATGAGTCAATAATAAGCTCAGTTATAACAAGATTATATATAACAACATATTCAGAAAGCTTTTGCTATTTATAATAAATGAAAAGCTACAATACAAATAAATTCTTAACATTATCAGAACCATATACTTCGTTATACATCGATACATAAGATAGAGAAATCTATTAGTGTATACTAACAACTTACAAGGGTTATTAGTATTATTGTCTTTTTTTTAGTTCATTTATTTCCTCCTTCCCTCCAATTTCTTATTCTTTCTTCTTCCATTCAATTACATTCAACCCTAAAAGCTAAAACTATTTGCTATCCATCAACTCTCCACTGAAACATGCATGTGAAATTTATCAACTAATGCATACCACTTTATTGCTAAAAAAAGATCAGATTGTTGAAGTATATATCAATTTTCACGACCCAACTATTTTGAATTTTGCCTCTCAGTGTAATAAGTGATAAATTAAGCAAAACTAGTGTTTATATTAAAAAAATTTGCACTAATAAGAAATAGATAACAAAAGGAAACAACAATTTTTTTAAGAAAATGTTCATCACCATGAATGAGTCAATAATAAGCTTAGTTGTAATTAGATTACATATAACAACATATTTAGAAAGCTTTATAACAAATGAAAAGTTACAATACAAGAAAATTCTTAGCATTATCATAATCATATACAATCTTACACAGATAATTAAGATGGAGAAATTGTTAATGTATAATAACAACTAACAAGGGTCATTAGTATGTGTGTCCTCTTTTTTTCTTCGTTACTTTCCACATTCCCTGTCCAATTTTCTTCTTCTTCTTTTGTTCAATTCCATTCAATGTTAGAATAGGGTACAAAAACCAATACTATTTGCTATCCATCAACTCTCCACCTAGACATGCACGTGAAATACATCAATTAATAATTTTTTTTCTTCTAAAAGAGGATCCATAATGGATCTTCACCTATCCCTCTGGTGACTCAAACCCATGACCCAGGTCACAAGGAAGGTGTAGTCTGGCCATTTGGGCTACACTTCATTGTCCATCACTTAATATATTATTGCTAAATATCAATTGATTCAATTATATATTTTCAAAGAAAGCATCATGAATTCATAATAATTTCAATATTAAAATAACTAAAATCTTTAATTATAATATTCTTCAGTCTTAAATATAATGAAAATGATTAAATATTATAGCTAGTGATTCAATACATATTGCACAAGTAACATTGAAAGGAAAAAATGTAATTGCATATTCTAATCTCCATTACGTTTTGACTTGTACTCTTTAATAACATTGAGTGACATGACTTCTAGTAATATTATTTAGTTGCTCCAACTTCTCTACCTTTAAAAGAGTATTTTTCATTTAAATTGGAATGTAAAGTGCTTTCACGTGTAACACAACATAAAGAAGGGTTGTAAATTATATTAGCAACTCGCCAGAGAGATAAGCCTAAAAATCACAAAAAGTATTTATCATCAAGTGTTGAGAAATTTTTTTCATGAAATACTCACAGCCTACAGGAAGAAGCACAACCAGCATTAGCCTCAAATAGTGAAGGACTAACCTATTAATGATGGAGAAAATATAGCTACTTTAGTAAAACATAAAAAAAATTTATAGAAAAGAAACAAACATACCACTTTATTGCATCAGGAATAAATGCTGATCAATTCCAATATTCCTACACCAAGCTATAACCAATTTCTTACGAGTGTGCAATGTGTCAGGTAAACAATTAGTTAAAAGATTTTCTTCTGAAATTTGAAAATTTATTGCTATTGATACAGAAAGAAGCAGATCATCGGACACATAACGATTTAAAGACATTTAAGTCAAGTTTCTAAGACAAAAAATGTGGAGAAAATTGGAATATTCAACACCAAATTATGATATTGCTCAAATTTGTCAAAATTTCTGCAGTAATATAATTTGATTCATCCTTAATAAACAAATTTTGAGGTTAGATTCACTCCTAAATGTTGTAAATTACATCAAGAAACTCATATCCAAACCTTGGCAATCATTTCCATAATTGGGCTTTTAATTTTTCTCAATTTGGACGAAATTCTTTACTCAATCAAAACAATATTTTGGAATAGTTAAACAACTTTTAATGTAGAGGAGTAAATTTTTACACTTGTAGATTTCTCGACATAAACCAATACACTTTCAAAAATATGTTAAAACTTATAATGAATAACTAAATAAGTAATATGTGATAATCAAGCCAAAATTTATTGATTTGACAAACATAACATTGAAAATGGAAAGAAAAGTATTACTCTATCTTTCTCAATAAAAGAATCACAATAGTTGGAAGTAAATATTACTTTTCATAACCCAACTATTTTAAATTTTTGCTCAAAGTACAATAAATTACAAAATAAGAAAAAAGTAAGGCTTTTTAAAAACATTTGAACATCAACAAGTAAATAACAAAGAGAAACAATAAATTTTTTTGTCAAAAGTTTTACACTAAGAATCAATAAAGAGCTTAGTTGTAACTAGATTTTATACAAAAAAAAAATAATAAATAGAAAGCTTTATCTATTTAGGGTAAATGAAAAGCTACAATACAAGTAAAGTTTTTTAGCAATATCTGAACCATGTAGTTTTTATTCATTTTGCACTAATAACAAAGATGGACAAATCTAATAGTATGTATATTAACAACTCACCAAGGCGGTTATTATATTTGTTTTCTTTTTCTATTCCTTTCTTTCCACCTTCACTCCATTTACTTCTTCTTCTTCTTTCATTCATTTCCCTTCCATCCCCAAAAAGGTACAAAATTCCAAGACTATTAAGTATCCATATCAACTTTTAACCTAAACATGTGCGTGCTATACACGATCAAGAAATCTATTCCAATTAATATATTATTGCTACATATCAAAAGATTTAACTAGATTTTTTTTTTCAAATAAAAGCATCATGAATTCATACTTTTTTCCAATATACAAAATAACTAAATCTTTAAATAATATTGCTAACTTATACTCTTTTGATACATATTGCATGATTAACTTTGAAAAGAGAAATATATAATTGTAGACACTAATGTCCACTATATTTTGTCTTATACTCAGAGCCTGCACTTGAGCTAGGTTCATGGGGTTTGTGTAGAATCTAGCATGCCCTTTTCCTTTCAACAATCCCATCAATAAAGGGAAGCACCACACCTGAAGCACTTAAAGCATTGTTCAACAAGAAATTTAGAGAGAGATAGAGATCACTTGCATCTTTAAGCACTTGATTTTCTCTATTGTTGTTTGGTTTTGAAAAAACACGGATGATCCAACAAAATACTGGGCAAAATTTGCAATTGGAGCATTTGTTGACTACCTTGAAAGGAAGCATGGTTCCTTCAACTTTCTTATGCTTAGGAAATGCATAGTTCCAATTTTTGAGATTTAAAGAGTTTTTTGGAATTATTTACATCCATATTCTTGCATATTTGGAGACTGACACATCTTTTCGGACCAATTCCATTGTCAATAGTAAGCTGCACATCTCTGGTCAATGCTCCACTGAGAATTTCATCTTCAATGATCTATGTAAGATAGAAATAATAAAAACATCCATAAACCAAACATATCTAAGGATTTTACCTACTTTTTTGTTGAACATAATTGACAAGCATTTTTTGGGGGTACCAAGGTTTGTATATGAGTTTTAGATATAATTTATAACATTTCAAAATTTTAAATGTAATTTATAACATTTTGGATTTAATAAATAGTCTGGGGATGATGTATCAATTAATATATTATTGCTAAAAATCAATAGATTCTGTTATATTTTTAAACAAAATTATTGTGAATTGATATTTGTTGCATGAGTAATATTCAAAGAAAAATAAATGTAAATGCATATTTTAATCTCCACTACATTTACCCCATAATTTTTAATATTGACATGACTTGAGGTAATATGGTTATTCAGTTTTCTCAACTTATCTACCTTCAAAAAAGGATTTTTCTATTTAGATTGGAAGATAAAACGATTTTGTGTTTAACTCAACATAAAAAAGTGATGTAAATTACAGTAGAAATTTGTTTGAGAGACAAATGTAAAAATTGCAAAAAACATGCATCATTAGGTAATGAGAAAAATATTTTGTGAAATACTCACGGCTTATAGTAAGAAGTAGAAACAACATGAGCCTCAAAAAGTGAAGGACTAACCTTTCAATGATGGTGAAAATGTAAGCACTCTTGTAAAATATAAAGAATTTGAATAAAAAGAAACATATCGCTTTATTGCAAAAATAATAGAATATTTCAACATATAATTTATTATCAGAACATAATTACAATCCAAAAAGATGTAATTAATCAAGGCTATTAAAAAAAAATCAATCTTCAATAGAAAATAGCCCAGTTGGAATGAAATTATAAATTATCCAGTCAATCAGAACATCTACCAATTAACATGGAATTATATAGGACTATAGTATAAACTTGATAAATATTTAATCAAAAAAGGCCTAAATCAAAGTAAATAGAAAATGGGTATTGAAGAGTCATTCTCAATAAAAAAAAAAAAGGGTCATTCCAATAATGGGGCTTTTAATTCTTTTTTCCCAATTTAGAAAAATTTCCCAACTCAATCGGCACTTTATTTGGCGCAGTTAAGCAATTTTTAACATAATAAAAACTAAACTTTTGTACTTGTAGATTTCTTGACATCAACCAACACACATTGAAAAAGAAATTAGAACTTCAAATGCAAAACCAAAAAAGTAATTCATATTATTATCATGTCAAGAATTTAATGATATATATATATATATAACTTAACATTGGAAATGAAAATAATACTCTAGTGTTCTTAAAAAAGGATCAGATAGTTGAAAGTATACTTCAATTTTTGTGACCCAACTATTTTGAATTTAGATTTCATATAAGAAAAATTTATAAAACTTTTGTTATTTAGTAAATGGAAATTTATAATGCATGTAAATTTCTTAGCAATATTAGAACCATGAACTTTTTTTAATATATTTTGCACCAATAGTAATGATGGACAAATATGTTAGTGTGTATATTGATGACTCACAAAAGGCATTATTATATTTTTTCCTCTTTTCTTCTTCCTTTCTTTCCACCTTTCCTCCACTTTCTTGTTCTTCTTCTTCTTCAGGTCAATTCCTTTCCATCCCAAAATAAGATACATCAACTCTTTACTGAAACATTCACATGCTATACACAATCGAAAAATTTGTTGCAATAAATATATTATTTCTGTAGATCAATATATTCAATTAGAATTTTTAAAAAGAAAGCATGGTGTATTCATACTTTTTTTCCAATATACAAAATAAATAAATATTTCTCTTTTGATATATATATTGTACACTATTAACTTTTAAAGGAGAAATATATAATTGTAGATACTAATCCCCATTGCATTTTTGTCCTATACTAAGAGCCTGAACTTGAGCCCGGTTCATGGGGTTTGTGCAGAATCTCACAAGCCATTTATCCTTCAACAATCCTATCATTAAGGAAAGCACTGCACCTGAAGCACTTAAAGCATTGCTCAACAAAAAATTTCGAGATGCCTGAGATTGAGATTCGCCTGCATCTTTAAGCCCTTGATTTTCTCTGTTGTCTGGATTGACAAATATAGAAAATCCAATAAAATGTTGGACAAAATTCAGGGAGCATTTGTTGACTACCTCAAAATGAGGCATGGTTTCTTCAACTTTCTTATGGTCAAAAGATGCATATGTTCCATTTCTTAGAATTAAAGAGTTTTTCGGCACCATTTACATCCATATTCTTTCATATTTGGAGACCATAAAAAATTCCCTAACCTATTCCATAGTCAATAGTATGTTGCACATGTCTAATCAATTTTTCAGTTTGAGAATTTCATCTTCAATTATCTATGTAAGATTGAAATTGTAGAAACATCCATAACCAAATATATCTAAGAATTTTACCTACTTTTCTATTGAACATAATTAATCAGCATTTTTTATGATTTCCGTAATGAGAAAAAATATTCCGTAAAACACTCATTACTTATAGAGAGTGGGCTATTCGAATTTCATTCTTATTTGATTTTTTAATCTGTCTCCTAATTGGGATAATGTCATTACCTAGTGACAAAACAACCATTTGGGGAATCCCCTATGGAATATTCATCTTCGGTTTTCTGCATTGATGGCTCTCTTTGGGGGGTTTTATGTTTTAAAGAAAGCATATACCCAGAAGAAAGCAAGCTAGAGTACCTATTTATTTCAGCGGTCTTTAGAATTACCACTGCTTAGCTTTCAATTTGCCTATGACCATCAAATGAAATGTGAATAACCGGTCCTCATTTCTTTGAAAGAAAGGGCGCTTCCGGTTCTGTTGGTGCTTGAAACATATGTAATTTTGTCTTCTCTATATTACTATATCTCTAGATTCAATAATTTTATATGAGGAACTACTGAACTCAATCACTTGCTGCCGTTACTCTTCGATTTTCTGTTGAGGTCTATCCTGTAGAGGTACTCTTCAATCAACCTATTTTTAGAATTTCAAGTGGATGACTAAGAGTGTTGAGAAAGTCTTTCATTTGTCTATCATTATAGACAATCCCATCTATACTATCTATTTTATGGAATTCGAACCTGAACTCTATTTCGTTGGTCTAGTCGCCACCGGAGCCACAAAGTACTATCAAAATTGATTCGTTTCTGCCGATAAGTCCCATTTTTGTTCATTGGAGCGCCGGGGTGTTCCCATCATCGAAGTCAAAGTGTGGGATTGATCTTTTCCAAATGAGAAAGAAAAAAGTGTAAGGTTTCGTTGGAAAAACCAACACACATGAGACTAAAATAGTGAAGTACTAACTTTTTTAATGATATTGAAAATGTAAGTACTGCGATAAACATAAAAAATATAAAAAGAAATATACCACTTTATTGCAATAATAATAGAATATTTCAACACATAATTTATTGTCGGAACGTGATTGCTATCCAAAAAGAAGTAATTAATTAGAAAATTCAATCTTTAATAGAAAATAGTCTAGTTGTAATAAAATCATAAGTGTTTCAGTAAATTCGAACATCTACCGATTAACATGGAATTAGATAGGATTAGAGTATTAACTTTATAAATGTTCAATGAAGAAAAAGGCCTAAATCAATGTAAATATAAATAGGTATTGAAGAATCATTCCAATAATAGGGCTTTTAATTCTTTTGCCTAATTTGGACTAAATTCCTAACTCAATCAAAACTTTATTTTGGCACAAGTAAACAAATTTTAGCATAATCAAAACTAAACTTTTGTATTTGTAGTTTCTAAAAATCAACTAATACACTTTGAAAAAGAAATTAGAATTTCAAATACATAACCAATCATTGTAATTCATATTATTATATGAACAAATCTAATATAGAATTTAATGATGTAAAAAAACTTTTCACTTAGAAATCAAAGTATATTGGTTTAATTTTCGTAAAGAAGTTTAGATAGTTGAAGTATACACCAATTTTTGTTACCCAACCATTTTGAAAAGATTTAATACAAGAAAATTTTAGAATGATTTTTTATTTATAGGAAATGAAAATTTATCATGCAAGTAAATTTCTTAGCTGTATCGGAACCATAGACTTTTTATATATTTTGCACCAATAACAATGATGGACTAACATGGTACTGTGTATATGACAACTCACTAAAGGCATTATTATATTTTTCCTCTTTTCGTCTTCATTTCCTTCCACATTTCCTCCACTTTCTTCTTCTTCTTCTTCTTCTTTTAGTTCAATTCCTTTCCATCCTGAAATAAGATACATCAACTTCTGACTATTAGTTATCCATCAACTCCTTAATGAAGGATGCACATTCTATGCGTGATTAAGAAACTTGCTTCCATTAATATATTATTTCAATAAGATCAATATATTCAACTAGATTTTTTTCAAAACGAAAGTAACTTGAACTCATACTTTTTTCCAGTATACAAAATAACTAAATCTATAAATAATATAGCTAACTTATACTCTTTTGGTACATATTGCACGATCAACTTTGAAAGAAGAAATATATAATTGTAGATACTACTCTCCACTACATCTTGCCCTATGCTCATAGCTTGCACTTAAGCCTAGTCATGGGGTTTGTGCAGAATCTGGCAATGCCCTTTTCCCTTCAACAATCCCATCAGTAAAGGGAAGCATTGCACCTTAAAGCATTGCTCAACAAGAAATTTAGAGATGCCTGAGATAGAGATTTGCTTGCATCTTTAAGTTCTTCATCTCTATAGTTGTCTAGATTGACAAACATAAATGATCCAACAAAATGTTAGGCAAAATTTGGGAAGCATTTTTTGACTACCTCGAAAGGAAGCATGGTTCCTTCAATATTCTTCTGCTCAAGAGATGCATATGTTCCAATTTTTGAGATTTAAAGATTTTTGCGACTCTATTTACATCTATATGCTTGCATATTTGGAAACCGTCAAAACTTCCCAGAACTATTACATTGTTAGTAGACTAATAGTAGGCTGCACATCTCTGGCCAATGCTCCATTGAGAATTTCGTCTTCAATGATCTGTGTAAGAACTCAATTGTAAAAACATAAATAAACCAAATATATGTAAGGATTTTACCTACTTTTCTGTTGAATGTAATTTATTAGTGTTTTTTATGACAATCAACATTTGCATAAGAGTTTTTGGATGTAGTTTATAACATTTTGGATTTTTTGAATGTAATTTACAACATTTGGATATAATAAATAGTTTGGTGTTGATGAATCAATTATTATATTATTACGAAAGATCAATAGATTTTATTATATGGCTTTTTTTAAAATAAATAAAAAAGCATCGTGTTTTCATGTTGCATGAGTAATATTCAAAGGAAAATAAGTAATTGCATATTCTAATTTCCACTACATTTGCCCGACCTATACTCTTTCATAACATTGATGTGACTTGAGATAATATGGTCATTCAATATCCTCAACTTTTCTGCTTTCAAATAGGATTTCTATTTAGATTGATGGATCAAATGCTTTTGCATGTAAATCAACAAAAAAAAAAAAAAGGTGATGAAAATTACAGTAGTAAATTGTTAGAAAAAACAAATGTAAAAATTGCAAAAAATATTCATCATCAGGTAATGAGAAAAAATATTCCATAAAATACTCTTCAATTACAACGAGAACTGGAACCATGTTGAGCCTCAAATAGTGAAGGACTAAGCTTTTAATGATGGTGAAACTGTAAGAACTCCCTTAAAACATAAAAAATTTGTATAAAAAGAAATATACCGCTTTATTACAACAATAATAGAATATTTCAACATATAATTTATTGCGAGAACCTAATTGCTTTCCAAGAAGAAGTAATTGATCAGAAAAAACTCAATCTTCAATAGAAAATACCCCAGCTACAATAAAATTGTAAATGATTCAGTACTCAATCCAAATATCTTACCGACTAACAAAGAATTATAAGAAGAAGGCCTAAATCAATACTATAAATGGGTATTGAAGAATCATTCCAATAATAGGGCTTTAGATCTTTTTCCCAATTTGGACAAAATTCCTAACTCAAGCAACACTTATTTTGGCATAATTAAACAATTTTGAAAAAGAATACTTAGTTTTCTTAAAACAAGTCTAAATGCAATTTGAAAAAAATTAGAACTTCAAGTGCATTACCAAAAGCGTAGTTCATTTTATTATCACACCAAGAACTTAATGATCTAAAAAAACTTAACACTGGAAATGAAAATAATGCTTAGTTTTCTTAAAACAAGATTAAATAATTGAATTATACTTCAATTTTCATGACCCAACTATTTTGAATTTAGATTTCATATAAGAAACTTTTAGAACACTTCTGTTATTTACAGTAAATGAAAGTTTATAATGCAATTGAATTTCTTACCAATATCAGAACCATAAACTTTTTTTATATATTTTGATTGCACCAATAATATTGATGGACAAATATGTTATTGTGTATATTGATGACTCACAAGAGGCATTATTATATTTTTCCTCCTTTCTTCTTCCAGTCTTTCCACCTTTCCTACACTTTCTTCATCTTCTTCGTCTTTATTTCAAATCCTTTCCATCCCAAAATAAGATACTTCAACCTCTGTCTATTAGTTATCCATCAACTCTTTACTGAAACATGCACATGCTATGCACAATCAAAAAAATTGTTGTAATTAATATATTATTTATATAGATCAATATATTCAATTAGAATTTTTCAAAAGAAAGCATCGAGAATTCATACATTTTCCAATATAGAAAATTACTAGATCTTTAAATAATATAGCTAACTTATACTCTTTCAATACATATTGCGCTATTAACTTTGAAAGGAGAAATATATAATTATAGATACTAATCTCTACTACATTTTGCCCTATACTCAAAGCCTGCACTTGAGCCAAGTTCACGGGGTTAGTGCAGAATTTGGCATGCCCTTTGCCCTTTAACAATTCCCTCAGTAAACAGCATGCACCTGAAGTGTTTAAAGCATTACTCAATCAGAAATTTAGAGATGTTTGAGAAAGAGATTGACTTCCATCTTTAAGCCATTGATTTTCTTCATTGTTGTCTGGATTGACAACACAAATAATCCAACAAAATGCTGGGCGAAATTTTGGGAGCATTTGTTGACTACCTCGAAAGGAAACATGGTTCTGTCAACATTCTTATGCTCAAAAGAGGCATATGTTCCAATTTCTAAGATTAAAAAAGTTTTTTGGCACCATTTACATCCATATTCTTGCATATTTGGAAACCGTCAAAACTTCCATGACCTATTCCATTGTTAATAGTAGGATGCATATCTCTAGTCAATGGTCCATTGAGAATTCATCTTCAATGATCTGTGTAAGATCAAAATAGTACTTACATCCATAAGCCAAACATATCTAAGGATTTTACCTACTTTTCTGTTGAATATAATTGATCAATATTTTTTATGACCATCAACATTTGGATAAGAGTTTTTGGATGCAATTTATAACTTATTTCGGAGTTTTTGAATGTAATTTACAACATTTTGGATATAATAGTTTGGGGTTGATTTATATTTCAAAAAATAAATTAAAAGTTACAATGCATAACCAAATATTAATCAAATTGGTATTATCATTTCAAGAATTCTTTGATTTAAAAAACTTAACACTAAAAATCAAACAATTACTTTATTTTCTTCTTAAAAAAATCAGACTGTTGAAGTATACATCAATTTTCATGACCCAACTATTTTGAATTTCGCCCCTAAAAGTAATAAATGATAAGTTAAGAAAACAAGGTTTTTATTAAACAAGAAATAGATAACAAAAGGAAACAACAATTTTTTCTGGAAATGTTCTACACCATGAATGAGTCAATGATAAGCTTAGTTGTAATCAGATTATATATAACAAAAAATTTATAATGCTTTTACTATTTATAATAAATGAAAAGTTACAAGACAAGAAAATTTTTAGCATTATTAGAGCCATATACTTCTTTATACAGTGTGCACCAATAATTAAGATAAAAATGAAGACTTTTAGTGTATACTAAAAACTAACAAGGGTCATTAGTATCTCTGTCTCTTCTTTTTTTTTTTTTTCATTTCTTTACACCTTCCTTCCATTTTTCTTCTTCTTCCTCTTCTTCTTTCGTTCAATTACATTCAATCCTAGAATAGGGATAGGGTACACAAACCAAGACTATTTTCTATTCATGAACTCTCCACCTAAACAAGCACATGAAATACATAAATTAATATATTTTTTCTATAAATCAATAGATTCAATTATATTTTTTTTCAAAAAACAAAGCATTGTGAATTCATAATAAAATTTTCAAGCGTAAAGGGACTAAAATATTTTGATAGAATAATTTCAATCTTAAATATTACTAAAATGTTTAAGTATTATAGCTAGTGTTGCACACTTTCAATACATAATGCAGGAGTAACATTGAAAGGAAAAATATGTAATTGCATATTTTAATCTCCACTTTATGTTGCCATATACTCTTTAAAAATATTGCTGTGACTTTGGGTATAATATGGTTATTTAGTTGCCTCAACTTCTCTGCCTTTAAAAGATGATTTTTCATTTAAATTGGAAGGTAAAATGCTCTATCATGTAACACAACATAAAGAGGGGTTGAAAATTGCAGTAGCAACTCCCCAGAGATACAAAAGTAAAAATCACAAAAAAAAAAATTAATCATCAAGTGTGGAGAAAAAAATTCTTGAAATACTCATAGCTTACAACGAGAAGCACAACTAGCATTAGCCTCAAATAATGAAGGACTGACCTGTCAATGATGGTGAAAATATATGTACTCCAATAAAACAAAAAAATTTTGTATAAAAAGAAAAAATCATACCAATTTATTGCAACAGTAATAAACGCTAATCAATTACGATATTCCTACACCAAGATATAGCCAATTTCTTGCAAGATTTTATTCCAAATTTTGAATATTTACTAGTGCTGATACAAAAAGAACCAAATCATGGGACTTATACTAGTTTAGCGATCTTTGAGTCTAGTTTCTAACATAAAAAAAATCTAGAGAAAATCAGAGTTTTCTAATCCAAATTAGGATATTTGTCAAATTTATCAAAAATTTGTGAGTAACATAATTTGATTATGTCCTTAACAAACGCATTTCGAGGTGGGATTCACTCCTAAATGTTGTAAATTACATCCAAAAACTCATATCCAAACCTTGGTAATCATAAAAAATAGAAAATCCATAATAATTGATGGGAAAATATTTACCTTAAGATTCAAGTCCTAGCTTAACATGTTCATGGCAGTCCACTATCTACTGTGCTTGCTTTTCCATCCCTAGTAGTATTAATTTTCATTTAACTCACTCTGACCTGATTTTTCTTTGGTTTTCTCTCTTCTCTTTCACTTACTCTTGACTTCTCAATTTCTTTTTTATTTTTAAGCATAAGCCGATAAGATTGATTTGTAGAGAATTTAGTTTAGACAGCTTGGGTTCCTATAAACTATCTAGTAAATTTACATATCACCAATCTAACTAACATATCCTACTATAACTTTCAAATACTTATATTATTAGTCAGTTAGGATAACAAAGTTCCCTATTTCAATAAATTGTCAGGTATTTCAAACAAAATTAAAATATTTAATTATGCAAAGGGTCCAAAATCAAAGTAATTAAATATTTATATTACAGAATCATTTCTAATAATAGGGTTTTTAGTTTTTTTTTCCCAATTTGTACAAATTCTTAACTCGATCAACACAATATTTTTGAATAGTTAAACAATTTCTAACATTATACAAAAAAAAATTTTGCACATGTAGATTTCTCGTCATAAACCAATACCCTTTGAAAATAAATCAAAACTTATAATGCATAACTAAATAAGTAATACATTATATAACCTGGCCTAGAATTTATTGATACAAAAAACATAACACTGAAAGTGGAAAGGAAAATATAACTCTAGTTTCTCAAAAAAAAAAAAAAAAAACTAGATTGTTGAAGTATATATCAATGTTGTACCCCAAATATTTGAATTTTTGCTTAAAGTATAATAAATCATTTTAAAATAAGAAAAAACTAGGGTTTTTAAAAAATATTTGAACATTAACAAGTATTTAACAAAAGAAACAATAATTTTTTCAGAAAAAAGTTTTGCACTATGAATTTATAAAAACTTGGTTGTAACTATATTTTACATTTAAAAAATTAGAGAGCTTTCACTATTTTGGGTAAATGAAAAGCTCCAATGCAAGTAAATTTTTTAGCAATATTAGAACAATATACTTTTTATATACTTTGGACTAAAAATAGTGATGGACAAATCTAATAGTGTGTATATTAACAACTCACTAGGGTGGTTAATATATTTGTTCTCTTTTTCTATTCTATTCTTTCTACTTTTCCTCCGTTTTCTTCCTCGTCATCTTTCATTCATTTCCCTTCCATCGCCCAAAGGTACAACAACCCCAATCTATTAGGTATCCATCAAATTTCCACCTAAACATGCACGTGCTATACACAAAGAAATTTTCTGCAATTAATACATTATTCTTACAAATCAAAAGATTTAATTATATTTTTTTAAATAAAAGCATCATGAATTCATACATTTTCCAATATACAAAATAATTAAATCTTTAAATAATATAGCTATATTTTACTCTTTCATTACATATTGCACGATTAATTTTAAAAGGATAAATATGTAATTGTAGATACTAAAATTTGCTGCAATTAATACATTATTGTTATATCAAAAGATTTAATTAATTTTTTCAAATAAAAGCATCATGAATTCATACTTTTTCCAATATACAAAATAATTAAATCTTTAAATAATAGAGCTATATTTTACTCTTTCATATTGCACGACTAATTTTAAAAGGAGAAATATGTAATTGTAGATACTAATCTCCACTGCATTTTGCCCTATGCTCAGAGCCTGTGCTTTACCCAGGTTCAGGAGATTTGTGTAGGATCTGACATGCCCTTTGCCCTTCAACAGTCCCATCAGTAAAGGGAAGCACCACTGCTGAAACACTTAAAGCATTGCTCAACAAGAAATTTAGAGATGTTAGCTTAGAGATAGAGATTTGCTTGCATCTATAAGCCTTTGATTTTGTGTATTGTTGTATGGATCAACAAGCATATATAATCCAACAAAATGATAGGCAAAATTTTGGGAGCATTTGAGTTGGTCATCGAGTCTGAACATCAGTCCAGGACTGACCTATTCCTTTTACTTCATACTTCAGGCCTACTTGTCAATCATATGATGAGGCAGCAGAAGCGGGAGCCGACTAAGCAGCGAGCCTAATAATTGACAACATCGAAAGGAAGGATGGTTCCTTCAGCTTTCTCATGCTCGAGATGCATATGTTCCAATCTTCTAGGATATATAGAGTTTCTCGGCACTACTTACATCTAGATTCTTTCATATTTGGAGACCATCAAAACTTCGCTGATCAATTCCATTGTCAATAGTACGCTGCACATCTCTTCTTAATGCTGTATTGTGAATTTTATCTTCAATGATATGTGTAAGATCGAAGCTGTAGAAATATCCATAAGCCAAACATATCCAAGAATTTTAGCTCCTACTTTTTCTGAACGTAATTGAGAGGCATTTTATATGATTACCAAGGTTTGGATATGAGTTTTTGATGTAATTTATAACCTTTCAGAGTTTTAGAATTTAATTTTCAACGTTTTGGATATATTAGTCTATGGTTGATGTATCAATTATTATATTATTGCTAAGGATCAATAGATTCTATTATATGTTTTTAAACAAAAGCATCGTGAATTCATATTGCACGAGTAATATTGAAAGGAAAAATATGCAGCTGCATATTTTGATCTCCACTATATTATGTCCTATACTCTTTAATAACATTGATGCGACTTGAGCTAATATGGTCATTAAGTTGCTTCAACTTCTCTGCCTTAAAAAAAGAGGATTTTCTATTTAGATTGGAAGATAAAATGGTTTTGCTTGTAACTAAACATTAAGATGTGATGTAAATTGCAGTAACAATTTTCCAGAGAGACAAACGTAAAAATTGTAAAAAATATTCATCATCAAGTAATGAAAAAAAATATTGCTCATAAAATACTCATGGCTTACGGCAAGAAGAACAACCAACATGAGCCTCAAATAATGAAGGACTAACCTTTTAATGATGTGAAAATGTTAGTACTCCAATAAAACATAACAGATTTGGATGAAAAGAAATATACCACTTTAGTGCAAAAATAAAAGAAGATTTCAACACCTAATGATTGCCGAAATACATTTGCAATCCAAAATGAAGTGATTAAATAGAAAAACTCAATCTTAAATAGAAAATAGCCTAGTTGCAATAAAACTACAAATAATTATATCGACATCTACCTATTAACATGGAATTATGTAGGACTACAGTATTTACGTGATATTTCTGAAGAAAAGGGCCTTAATCAAAGTAAATATAAATGGGTTTTGTAGGGTCATTCTAATAATGGGGCTTTTAATTCTTTTTCCCAATTTAGACAAAAACCCTAACTCAATCAATACTTTATTTTGGCATGATTAAATAATTTTTAACATAATAAAAAGAAGAAAAAAACTTTGTATGTACTTGTCATTTCTCCACATCAACCAATACACTTTGAAAAAGAAATTAGAACTTAAAATGCATAACCAAAAGAGTAATTCATGATATTTTCATGCCAAGAACTTAATGATCTAAAAATTCTTGACATTAGAAATGAAAATAATACTCTAGTTTTCTTAAAGGAAGATCAAATAGTTGAAATATACTTCAATTTTTGAGACCCAACTATTTTGAATTTAGATTTCACATAAGAAATATATATAAAGGTTTTGCTATTTATAGCAGATGAAAAGTTATAATGCAAATAAATTTATTAGCAATATCGAAACCATAAATTTTTATGTTCTAACAATAATGATGGACAAATACGTTAGTGTGTATATTTACAACTCACAAGAGTCATTATTAAATTTTTCCTCTTTTCTTCTTCCTTTCTTTAATCTTTCCTCCTCTTTCTTCTTCTTCTTCTTTCATTGAATTCCTTTCAATCCCACAATAAGATACATCAACCTCAGACTGGAATATTTATCCATCAACTCTTTACATAAACATACACATGCTATGCACGATCAAGAAGTTTGTTGCAATTAATATATTATTTCTATAGATCAATATATTCAATTATATTCTTTTAAAAGAAAGCATCATGAATTCATAATGTTTCAAATCTACAAAATAACTCAATCTTTAAATAATATAGTTTAGTTCTACTCTTTCAGATTGCATGAGTAATTTTGAAAGAAATTATATGTAATTGCATATTCTAAATTTCAGTGCATTTTGCACAATGCTCTTAATAATATTAACATGATTGGTGCAATAAGGCCATTAGTTACCTCAATCTTCTCTGCTTTCACAAGAGAATTCTCTATTTAGCTTGTAAGGTAAAAATGCATTTGTGGCTAACTCGATGTAATGAAGTGATTTGTAGTAGAAATTTACCGAGAGACACACACAAAAACTGAAAAAAATATATTTCATCATATAATGAGGATAAAAGGAAAATTCCATGAAATACTTACATGTCTCTTACTGCGAGAAGCACAGCTAGCATGAGTCTCAAACATGAGGGACTAACCAGTTGATGAAGGAGAGAATGTAAACACACCCATAAAAGGTCAAATATTTGGACCAAAAGAAATAAATATGCCCCTTTGTTACTACAATGGTAGAAGATTCCAGCATAATGGCTGTCCAACAAGAAGCAAAGGGCCTAAAATCAAAGTAACAAAAAGTTAGTATTTCCGAATTATTTCCAATACTAAGGCATTTAATTCTTTTTCAAAGTTTGGAAGAAATTCCTAAATCAATCAACACTGAATTTTGGCACAGGTTTAAAAGCAAAATTTCTGATAATTGTTGGCTTTTCGACATCAGCCAGTATATTTTGAAAAATAAATTAAAACTTATAATTCATAACTAAATACTAATAAATACATATAATTCATGACTTGAAGTTTGAACCACTTCAAAGGGACCACTCCACCTTGACTTGAGTTTTTCCGGGAATAACTTGAGCCTTGAATTGTAAAGAAATAGCACCAAATCAACACCTTTAAATTCCTTCCTTAGGATGAGCTTGTCATGCCATGCCTTAATTTTCTCCTTATAGATCAAAGAATTTTCAAATGCTTCCCTTCGGAATTCATCCAATTCATTCATATCAAGCATCCTCTTTTCAATGGCTTCCTTCAAATCAAAATTCAAGTTCTTGATTGCCCAATATGCTCTATGCTCAAGTTCGACCGGCAAGTGACATGCTTTTCCATACACAATACGATATGAGAACATGCCTATGGGGGTTTTAAATATTGTCCGATAGGCCCACAATATGTCATCTAACTTAAGTGCCCAATCTTTCCTAGCCTTATTCACCGTCTTCTCTAAGATCCTCTTTAATTCTCGGTTTGAAACCTCAACTTGACCTGATGTTTGGGGATGATAGACTAAAGAAACTTTTTGTTTCACACCATACTTTGTTATCAAGGCCTCAAAATGTGAATTTTTGAAGTGAGAACACCCATCACTAATGATAGCTCGGAGGAGACACTCCAAACCGAGAAAAGATGTTCTTTCTAAGGACTTTGGTGACCACTTTGGCTTCGTTGGTTAGAGTGGCAATTGCTTCAACCCACTTTGACACATAGTACACCGCTACCAAAATGTACTTGTTGGAAAATGAGATGGTCCATAAAATCAATTCCCCATGCATCAAATGCCTCCAACTCATCAATGCCATGAAGGGGCATTTCATTTTTCCTTGAAATATTTCCTACCCTTTGACATTCATCACACTTGAGCACATATTCTTGGGAATCCTTGAACATAGTTGGCCAATACAAACCACTTTGAAGAACCTTGAAAGCCGTTCGTTGAGCTCCATGGTGTCCACCAACTGGAGATGAATGACAACGTCTTAACACATCGGTAATTTCACATTCTGGGACACATCTCCTAAGGACTTGATCATTGCACCTTCGGAACAAATATGGCTCTTCCCAAAAGTAATGTTTAAGTTCCGCAAAGAATTTCCTTCTCTCATTGAAATTTTTTGGGATTTAGCCTATTTGGTATTACCCTTGCCACAAGATAATTCACAATATTCGCATACCGTGGACTCACTTCCTTCACCTCAAATAATTTCTCAATTGATGATTCTTCATTGATGGCTCCTTCTTTATGATTGACAAGTCTAGATGCTTCAATCCTTGACAATTGGTCAGCTACCATGTTTTCCACACCCTTCTTGTCGACCACCTCCCAATCAAACTCCTACAACAAAAGTATCCATCTCAATAAATGTGGCTTGGCATCTTGTTTAGAAATTAAATATTTTAATGCAGAGTGATCGATATGAACTATTACCTTTGATCCAATCAAATATGATCTAAACTCATCAAATGCAAAGACTAGTTCCTTCTCCGTTGTAGAATAATTAAATTGTGCATCATTTAAGATCCTACTTGCATAGTAGATGACATGCAACATCTTATTCACCCTTTGACATAAAATTGGACCTATTGTATAGTCACTAGCACCACACATAAACTCAAACACAATGAAGAAACCAATTTGGCACCACAATGACCGGTGCAATCACAAGAGCATATTTTAACTCATTGAATGCTTTCAAACAAGAATCATCAAAATGAAAAGGACAATCTTTTTGAACTAATAATCATAAAGGTCTAGCGACATGTGAAAAATTCCTAATGAATCTTCTATAAAAGCACGCATGACCTAAGAAACTTATTACTGCCTTAACATTAATTGGATGAGGCAACTTTTTAATCACCTTTACCTTTGCCCTATCAACTTCTATCCCATTTGATGAAACTTTGTGATCCAAAATAATTCCTTCTGTCACCATGAAACGACACTTTTCCCAATTTAGAACCAAATTAGTTTCTACACACCTTTTCAACACTTTGGACAAATTTGCAAGACAATCATCAAATGAGACACCAAATACACTAAAATCATCCATGAAGATCTCTATGCTCTTTTCAACCGTGTCATGGAAAATAGAAAACTTACAACGTTGAAATGTGGTTGGTGTATGGTTTGCAAAGCCCAAAGGGCATTCTCCTATATGCAAAGATACCAAATGGGCATGTAAAAGTTGTTTTATCTTGATCCTCCAGACAAATGACAATTTAGAGATAATCGGAATAACCATCAAGAAAACAATAATATGCAAAACCAGCCAACCTCTCAATCATTTTATCAATAAAAGGTAAAGGAAAATCATCCTTTCGGGTGGCTTCATTCAACTTTTGAAAATCAATGCACATTCGCCACCCACTCAATATCGCTAATTGGGTAAATAATACCGGCTTTCAAAAGTTTGAGAACCTCCTTCCTCACAACCTCTTTTAAAGTAGGATTCAATCTCCTTTGAGGTTGCCTTACCGGTTTATTTCCATCATTTAACAAGATTTTATGCATGCATATGGAAGGACTAATTCCCTTAATATCATCAATGGACCAAGCAATAGAATCGTTATGCATTTTAAGTACCACAATCAATCTATCAAGTTCTAAACTTGTCAAAGATGCATTTACATAGATGTGTATCTATCACTAGGTATGTCTCATTTTTACCAAGATATGCATACATTAGGTGAGTAGGAAGAGCTTTAAGTTCCAACTTGGGGGTTTCGTTGGTTGGAGACCCCCGTTTACCTTTTTCTTGATTCTTCTCATCCTTCTTTTTCAGTAAGGTCTCATCCTCCAATTGATTCACATTCCTCATCCCTTCTTCATCATCTTGATTTAGCACATTTGACTCCAAGACCTCTTCCTCCATTAAAAAATTCCCCATTGCATTCCTAAAACAATCATCAATTAAGTCATCTACCGCAATTATATTCATGACATCTTCAAAAATTGAAGGAAGCTTTAATGAACTAAAAACATTGAATGTAACAATTTCATCATTTATTAGGAATTCTAACTTCGCTTCTTGAACATCAATAAGTGCATGACCGGTAGCAAGGAAGGGTTTCCCAATAATGAGTGGCATCTCTTCATCCTCTTCCATTTCAAGCACAATGAAATCGGTTGGAAGGCAGAGTTTGTCAAGACTTTTCACAAGCACATCTTCAATGATCCCTTTTGGAAACTTTATGCTCCGGTCCGCAAGTTACAATGAGATACTTGTTGGCTTCAATTGTCCTCCATTTAACTTCTTGAACACCTTAAAAGGCACGAGATTTATCGAGGCTCCCAAATCACACAATGCTCTCCCAAATTGTAAACCCCCAATCTCACAAGGAATAGAAAATGATCCAAGGTCCTTGAGCTTTGGTGGCAACCTTTTTGTAAGGAGTGCACTACAATTCTCCATTAAGCATAAGATTTCATCTCCATGCAATTTCCTTTTTGAAATGAAGACTTTTTTCATGAATTTAGACAGGTGGGCATGTTCTCAAGTGCTTCCATGAATGGATGTTGATTTCAAGATTTTGAAAATTCAAGAAACTTCTTGAACTTCTTTGCATTTTCTTCATCTTTTAGCCTTTGAGGAAATGGCACATTAACATGTTTCGGCTCATGATGTTTCGGATCCTTGCCTTCATTACTTGGTGAAGTTGGGCTTAATAGACTCATTCATCATTTTGCCTTGCCCATTTGAAGACTCTCCTTTTTATTTCTCTTCATCGTCAACTCCTTCTTTTTCTCCACTTTTTAACACATTTTTCCCAACTCTTTATTCCAAGTCTTTACCACTCCTAAGGATGATGGCCTTGCATTGTTCCTTGGAGTTTGGAATAGTATCATTTGGGAGCACTCCTAATGGTCTCTCATTATTCATCCTTATCAATTGGCCCAATTGAATTTCCAATTTCCTTGTAGATGCCTTCAAGTTCTGACAATCCCTCTTGTGTTCCTCATTTTTCCTATCCAACTCTCTTGTCAAGTACTCGGCCTCTCTTTTCCAACCATTTTCTCTCAAATTCTCTCTTGAGGTGTATTGGTAATGATACATAGGTTGGGAGGAATTTGCATATTGAAAATCAGGCCTTGGTGGTTGGTTTTGAAATGAAGAATTAGGAAAAGATTGATATAAGTTGGGTTGGAAGTTCCTTTGATGTGGGCGGTTGATAAGGTCTAGGTGAGGAACTTGAGACTTGAGTGTGTTGGACATTTTGAGGAGGGGGATTTGGTTGGTAAGGAGGATTGGATTGATTGCTGGAGTTGCTCAATGAAAAATTAGGATGGTTTCTCTAAGAAGGATTATATGTGTTCCCATAAGTTTCGGATGGGTTCCTTAGAAATGATGATTGATTAGACACATAATTGAGTTATTCATTTGACCCATAAGGCATCTAACATTGTCCATTATCATGACCGCCTCCACAAAAATCACATACCATACTAGATTGGGTTGGAGAAGAAGACATGGCATTTACACTGCTTCGTTTCCCCAAGTTCTCCAACGCCTTTGCAACATTATTTATCACACTCATGAGCATACTTTGTTGTGCCAAAAGGGCATCTTGCATGTTCA
Source organism: Cinchona pubescens (assembly GCA_025175665.1). Lineage (NCBI taxonomy): Eukaryota > Viridiplantae > Streptophyta > Magnoliopsida > Gentianales > Rubiaceae > Cinchona > Cinchona pubescens. The sequence goes on from JANKKI010000276.1 coordinate 1,843,133, forward strand.
AATTCAACACTCCACTATTGGCATTGGCTTGATTAGCTTGGTGTTGAGTCACTAGTGAGGTCATCGGTCCATGATAATAGTGATTATATGCCCATATTAAGCAACTCTTGAGCTTCCTCCAGAGTCTTGTATGAGATGGATCCATAGAATATGGAGGCATCCACTGTGGATTTGGTTTCTTAAGTCAAACAATTATAGAAAGTTTGGATTTGAAGAATTGCGTGATGAGGACATTTCCTTAGAAACTCCTTGAACTGCTCCCAAGCTTTTCCTAAGCTTTCACCAACGTCTTGCTTAAAGGAAGTGATTTCATTTCTCAATTTGGCAGTTCTTGCGGGTGGAAAGTGCTTTGCCAAGAACTCTTGAGCAAGTTGATTCCAAGTAGTAAATGTTCCTTGGGCGTAGGATTGCAACCATGACTTTGCCCTATCCCAGAGAGAGAACAGAAACACCCTCATTCGCACACAATCCGGATGTACTCCGTTAAACTTGAAAGTGTCCAAAACTTTTTCAAAATTCATGAGATGTGTATAGGGATCTTCATTGGGACTATCCCCAAACATGGCATGAAATTGGAGCATTTGGATTAATACGGGCTTAATCTACCAAAGTTGTTAGCTTGCACGGGCATCCGTGCAATACTCGAGTTTGCTCCATCAAAATTCGGCAAGGCATATTCCCTTAATGGCCTTCCATTCTCATTCATGCCATTTCCATTCCCATAGCCACCTATCCTATTATTTCCAACAACCTCTTCTTCTTCATTTTTTATGTTCAAATCCCTTTGATGAGCATTAGCATTTGCCATTTTTATCCTTTCTCACTCTTGTTGTACCCTTTTAAACCTCTAGATTTCCCTTAACTCTCTTTTCCTTTCCTTGTCTAAGTAAATGATGGCCCTTAATCACCTCGTACCATGCACTATAGCACAACCAAGGCAAATAGTCAATTGAAATTCCAAGTCAATTCCACAAGATATCCAACAAACATAAAGATAAACAAAATTAACAACTAAACTAAACTAAAGTGCTTAATCTACAGACCCATATAGCGCTTGATATTGCCAAAAATCAAGGACAATCCCCGGCAACAGTGCCAAAAACTTGTCTAGCTTTTTCCTTAGGTAGAGATCAATTTAAAGCAAACAAGTAATAAGAAACTTCACAAAATCACTACACTCTACCTCACTTCCGCAAGTATACGGAGTTGGTAGTAGTATAGGATGAGTGTGTATCATTCCCACAAAGATTGTTGGAAGGCAATTACCAAGTTTTACAGGTATTTGTACAGTTAAGCAAGATCAAACAATGGATGGTGAAATTACTCTACTCAAAATCATAATTCAATGCAAGCAATTAAAACCTAATTTCAAACTAGATTATCTACTAAAGCAAATAAGTGAACTAAATAATTACGAAATTGAGAAACTACTTAGTCTACTCTAGTAAAAGAAAGTAAACAAAGCACTTAATTCTAATCTAAACTAATTAAAATAGAACTAAAATTTATAGAGCAAGTAAATCAACTCAATAAAAGCACTATAACAAGACATTGCAAAGCTAGAGATTACCAATTCTAAACTACAAATTGAAAGAGTTAAACTTAAAATCAAAATATTTTCTAGATTTTTGGTAAAAATAAAGAAAGCCCACTAAGCTTTACTAGAAATTAATGCATGAAATTAAGGATTTTTAACTAGATAGCAAGAAGAGCAAGAACCCCAATTTTTCTATGAAAACCTAGATTACAAGTAAATAGATTTCTACAAAATTAAACTAGAAAGAGAGTAACAATTATCTCTACTTGAAGCTAATGATAAGCCCACTACAACTACCTAATCAAAATTTAAACTTGCTAAGAAATGAAAACTAGATCTCAAAGACAATCAAAGAGAAATTTCTATTAAAGAAGAAGCTTGAGGTTCAAGATATCCTAAACTATCCTAACACTTACTAACTATCCAATTCTCATCCTACTTACTACTTCAATTGTTTTTAAAAGTAGCTTAAATAGTACAAGGCAAAATCAGAAATTAGTTCCTGGACTATTACAAAATTGCCCCTATTACTTAACCATCCGCAAGTCGAGATCGCGATCTGGGCATCGAGCTTGTTTAATCCAACTTCCAACTTCTAAATTTGACCAGCACAAAATTAACATAATTAAACAGTTAATTAAGCCAAATTTTTAATAAAAACTTAACAAATTTAACAAGAACAAAAATATAAATGCATATGAAATGAATTAACTTAAACCTACAATTAATTACTCAAAATCCGGGATTTATACTATCAAAATGCTATAATTTAGAGTAAAATAACTCTAGTATACTAAAGTTATTAGTACAAGACTATTTGTCATCTATCAACTCTCCACCTAAACATGCACAGGCATGAAATACATCAATTAATATATTATTGCTAAACATCAATAGATTCAATTATATTTTTTCAAACAAAAGCATCGTGAATTCATAATAATTTCAATCCTGAAAATGTTTAAACATAATAATTTCAATCTTAAAAAGAACTAAAATATTTAAATATTTTAGTTAGTGTTTTACTCTTTCAATACATATTTTACGAGTAACATTGAAAGGAAAAATATGTAATTGCATATTCTAAGCTGCACCACATTTTGCCATATACTCTTTAATAACATTAACGTGACTTGGGGTAATATGGTTATTTAGTTGCCTCAGCTTCTCTACCTTCAAAAGAGAATTTTTCATTTAAATTAGAATGTAAAGTAGTTTCGTTTGTAACACAACATAAAGAAGGGTTGTAAATTGCCTTAGCAACTCGCCCGAGAGACAAATGTAAAACTCAAAGATATTCATCATCTTGTATTGAGCAAAAATTTTTGTGAAATACTCACGGCATAAGGCGAGAAGCATAATCGGTAATAGTCTCCAATAGTGAAGGACTAACTTGTTAATGATGGTGAAAATATATATTTTTTAAACCCATCTCTCTCCCCTGCCTTCATGTGACTAGAACCCATGACCTATTGGTCACTGAGAAAGCGTCTTACCACCTAAGCTGCACTTCAATATCAAATGATGGTGAAAATACAAGCACCCTAGTAAAACACAAAAAAGAAATTTATATAAAATGAAACAAACATACCATTTTATTGCATTAGTAATACACACTGATCAATTCTGATATTCTTGCAACAAGATCTGGCCAATTTCTTACGAGTATGCAATGTGTCTGATAATAATCAATGATAAGATTTCTTCCAAATTTGAAAATTTAATGCCATTGATACAGAAAGAGCCAATGACGGGACATATACCTATTTAAATATCTTTGTGTCTAGTTTCTAACGCAAAAAAAGAAGACCGAATTTGATTTTCCTACACCAAATTGTGATATTGCTCAAATCTGTCAAAATTTTCTACAGTAACATAATTTGATTTCCAGCCTTAATAAACAAATTTCAAGGAGAAATTCACGTTGAAATGTTGTAAATTGCATCCAAAAACTCATATCCAAACCTTAGTAATCATAAAAAATAGAAAATCATTAATAATTTATGGAAAAATATTTACCTTAATATCCATGTCCTTGCTTTTCCATCCATGATAGTATTAATTTTCCTTTAACTCACTCTAACCAGATTTTCTCTTTAGTTTTCTCACACTCCTTCACTCACTCTTGATTATCGATTTCTCTTATCTTTTTCTTTAAGCATAAGCTGATAAGATTGATTAGTAGAGAAGTTAGTTTAGATAGATAGGATTCCTCTAAACTAATTAGTTAATTTACTTATCACCAATCTAACTCACTTACCCTACAAGAATTCAAATACATATATTATTAGTTAGTTAGGACAACAATGTTCCCTGCTTCGAACAAAGTCCTGGGTGTTTCAAATAAAATTGTAAATATTTAATGAAGCAAAGGTCTAAATTAAAAGTAATAAAAAATCGATATTCAAGAACCATTTCCAATCATAGGGCCTTTTATTCTTTTTCCCAATTTGGACGAAATTGTTAAGTCAATCAACCCTATATTTTGGAATAGTTAAACAATCTTTAACATTATAGAAAAATAGTTTTTTGCACTTGTTGATTTGTAGACATAAACCAATAAACTTTGAAAAATAAATTAAAATTTATAATGCATAACTAGAACAATAAGTAATAAATCGTATAATCATGCCAAAAATTTATTGATTTAAAAAACTTAACACTGAAAATGGAAAGAATAATATTACTCTAGTTTTCTCAAAAAAAAAATATGATAGTTGAAGTATATATCATTTTTCGTAACCTAAATATTTTGAATTTTTGCTCAAAGTATAATAAATTACAAATAATAAAAACTAGGGATTTTTTTTGAAAAAATTGAACATCAACAAGTAGATAACAAAAAGAAACAATAATTTTTTCAGAAAAAGTTTTACACTGTGAATCAATACACAGCTCAGTTGTAACTATATTTACATTAAAAAAATTAGAAAGCTTTTACGGGTTAAGGTAAATGAAAATTTACAATTAAATTATTTAGTAATATCATAACCATACACTTTTTATATAATTTGCACTAATAATAAAGATGGATAAATCTAATAGTGTGTATATTAACAACTCACCAAGGTGATTATTATATTTGTTCTTTTTTTCTCTTCCTTTCTTTCCACATCTTTCCTCTATTTTCTTCTTCTTCTTTCATTCATTCCCCTTCCATCCCCAAAAAGATATAAAAATCCCAGACTATTAGCTATCCATCAACTTTTAACCTAAACATGCACGTGCTATACACGATCAAGAAATCTGCTAAGAATAACATATTATTGTTGTAGATTAAAAGATTTAATTATTTTTTTTTCAAATAAAAATGTCATGAATTCATACTTTTTCAATATCCAAAATAACTAAATATTTAACTATTATAGCAAACTTATATTCTTTCGATATATATTGCACGATTAATTTTGAAAGGAGAAATATGTAATTCTAGATACTATTCTTGACTACATTTTACCTTTTACTCAAAGTCTAAACTTGATCCAGGTTCAGGGGTTGTTTAGAATTTGGAATGCCCTTTGCCCTTCAAGAATCCCATCAGAAAAGGAAAGCATTGTACCATAGCACTTAAAGCATTACTCAACAAGCTATTTAGAGATGTCTAAGATAGAGATTTGCTTAACATTAGATTGGACATGAATCTTTAATCCCCTGATTTTTTTCTATTCTTGTCTGGATTGGCAAACATAGATGATCCAATCTAATGCTGACAAAAATTTGGGAACATGTGTTGACTTCTCGAAATGAAGCATGGTTCCTTCAACTTTCTTATGCTCCAATGTTCTAAGTTTTTGAGATTTAATGAGTTTTTGGACACCATTTACAATCATATTCTTGCATATTTGGAGACCGTCATGACTTCCTTGACCTATTTCATTGTCAATAGTACGTTGTGCATCTCTGGTCAATGCTCCATTGTGAATTTCATCTTTAATGATCTATGTAAGATTGAAACAGTAGAAACATCCATATGCCAAACATATCTAAGGAATTTACCATTTGAAATTAAGATACATCAACCTCAGACTATTAGTTATCCATAAATTCTTTACCTAAACATGCACATGCTATGCACGATCAAGAAATTTGTTGCAATTAATATATTATTGCCATAGATCAATATATTCAATCAAATTTTGTTATTCAAAGGAAAGCATGGTGAATTCATAATGTTTCCAATCTACAAAATAAAAAAGTCTTTAAATATTATAGCTAAGTTATACTCTTTCAATACAATTGCACTAGTACTTTTTAAAGGAATAAAAATTGAGTTTTGAATTTCAATGCATTTTGCTCTATACTCTTTAATAACATTGACATGTCTTGGGGCAATAAGGTCATTCAGTTACCTCAACTTCTCTACTCTCACAAGAGGATTCTCCATTTAGATTGTAAGGTAAAAATGCATTTGTAATCAATAATCAATGTAATGAAGTGACGTAAATTGCAATAGATATTTATCCAAAGAGACAAACATAATAATTGCAAAAATATTTTTTGTCAAGTTGAGAAAAAAGAAATTCATTGAAATAGTCATAGCTTACAACAAGAAGCACAATTCCCAGAGCCTAAAACAGTGAGGGAATAACCCATTACTGATCGAGAGAATGTTAACACTCTTGTAAAAAAGTCTAAAATTATGGACCAAAAGAAATAAATATACCAATTTATTTTTATAGTTGCATAAGATTTCAGCACCTGCTGTCCAACAAAAAGTAATTAATTAGAAAATATCGATCTTAAATAGAAAATACCTTATTTCTATAAAATTATAAATAATTCATGCGATCTAAGCTTCTACCTATTGACATGGAATTATATATAATTAGACTATTAAAATTATAAATATTTAATTAAGAAAAGGGACCAAAATCAAAGTACCAAAAAACCAGTATTTAAGAATCATTTCTAATAATGGGTCTTCTAATTATTTTTCAAAGTTTGTGTGAAATTCCTAACTCAATCAACACCATATTTTGTCACAAGTAAATAAATTTTTACATTATTAAAGACAAATTTTTTAATGCTTCTTGGTTTCTTAGCATCACGCAATATATTTTGAAAAAATATATTAAAACTTATAATGCATAGCCATATAGTAATTATAATATTGTGATGCCAAGAATTTATGGATTTTAAAAGCTTAACTTCCAAAAATTGAAAATTACTCTAGTCTTCTTCTTCTTTAGAAAAAAATATAAACAAAACAAAACAGATAAGATAGTTAAAATATACATTAATTTTCATGACCCAAATATTTTGAATTTCACCTAATAGTATAGTAAATGATAAATTAAGAAAAAGGAAAATCATATAATTAGTCCCTCGTAAATCTCTCTTTTGTTTTATTTGTCTCTCACATTTAAAAGATGAATTTTAGCCCTTCACAATTTAAAAATGCATCATTTTGGTCCCTACCAATGTTCTTTAGTATTTTGGATAGCAAAGCATTTGTGCTCGTCTCATGTTCATTTTTTTAGAGGCAGAGTTGAAAACAAATCTGGTAAGGACCAAAACTATATGTTTTCAAATTGTTATGGACTAAAATTCATAATTTCCAATATGCTAAGTTGGAATAATCTTGTTTCTCCCTTCCTGTCCAAGAAGAGCTTCTATGGAAAAATAAAAAGGCCAGAAATTAAGAAGAACCCAAATTGCATGTTTAAAACGGTGAATTTTCTAGAATAAATTCTTAATTTTTTGGTTAAATTCATGCTTCCATCATATTTTATTTGTTGAGAGGATATTTAGATATAAATTGGTGAATTTTGTTTGTGATTTGATGAAAAATGAGAAGAAGAGAACCCGAATGTCCAAGCTCAAGTTGTTTTTTGCTAGATCCAATCTGAAATCTTGTTTAATGTCAAAAAATGTGTTTAGAAGTGTATCCGATGACCCAAAAAAGTTACGAGAAATATTTTTCGCATGCGCGCCTCTATACTGTCTCCTCCATCTACCATAGAAGCTCTTCTTGGATAATAAAGGGATAACAAGATATTTCCAACTCAACACATTTCAAGTAATAAATTTTAATCTCTAACAATTTGAAAAATATAATTTTGATCCCCCACGAGCACTTTTCCAACCAAAATACTAACATCATTTGGTATAGGACTGAAATTATACGTTTTCATATTGTGACTGACTAAAATTCATTGTTTCAATCAATGTAAAAGACTAATAAAACTAAAGCTACATTTGTGGGGACTAATTTTACGATTTTCCTTTAAGAAAAACTAAGGTTTTTTGGAAAAAGTTTTTCACCAAGAAATAGATAATATAATGAAATCACCATCTTTTAGAACGTTTTCTCACCATTAATGAGTCGATAATAAACTCATTTGTAACTAGATTTTATGATCTTTGGGAAAATTAGAAAAGTTGGAGTGACAAGTTAAAATGGTTCAATTGTCGTATGGTATTTGTGGTCCCTTGAGAGAATTCCTTATTGTTCATAAGTACATCCATTGTCCATCTTTTGTATTGTCAATTTGGCGGTGTGCATGTTAAGTTGTTTAGTAAGCTTCTTTTTATTTCTTGTTTTGCTTGGGACTAGCAAAACGCAAAATTTGGGGTATGATAACTCTAGTAAACTAGAGTTATTTTGCTTCTAAATTATAGTATTTTGTTAGTTTAATCCCGACTTTTGGTATCTAATTAAGTATTTTAAAGATTTGTTAATTATTTGCATTATGTAGTTGCATTTGCATTTCATGTAAATATCACGAATTTTTATTTAATTTTAGTTAATTTTATTATTTATTTAATTAAGTATTTTACAAGTTAAGAATTGAAAGATGGAAGTCAAAATCACAAAAGTTTGAGGGCCAAAGTAAAATTAATGAAGAGTTGAAGATTAGAGTTGAACATGCTCGATGCTGCAACATGGATATTTGGTGCCGCGACATGGATATTTGGTGTCATGACATCGAGGTAGAGATTCATTTAGTGATTTTCAATTCGATGTTGCGACACCAAATATCCATATTGCAACATCGAGGCACAAAGCACTTAGTTTTCATGGTATTTTTGTAATTTTTGGCTTGCAGGTTTTAATTCTTGATTTGTAAACACTCTAATATATATAATAGGCAATAGTTAGTGATAGTACACAGAATGGTAGTGTAGTTAGTTGATTAGAGTAGTAGAATAGATTAGTGTTAGCTTAAACTCCAAGCATCTTTCTAGTTTAATACAAAGTTCTCTTTCAATTTTCTTTAGATCTTGTCTTTAATTCTTTGCAAGTTTTAATTTTGATTAGATAGTTTTAGTGGGTTAATCATTAGCTTCTAGTAGATATAACTGTTACTTTCTTTCTAGTTAAATTTCTTGAAAAACTAGTTACTTCCATTTTAAGCTTTCTTAGGGTTTTTGGTAATTTAGTGATTTCTAGTTAAAAATTTTCATTTCCTTGTCCTAAGTTTCAAGTAATTTTTATTGGGGTTTCTTTTATTAATCCAAAGATCCAAAAATATCTAGTTTTTGTCTCATTTTCTTTGCAAATTTCAATAGTTCAATCAGTAGAAAAATGGAATTCACTTTGGTTTCATGCTTTCTTATTGCTTTCTTTGGTTCATTTAGGATTAATTGCCTTTCAATTCTAGTCTAATTTAGTTAGTCTAGTTAATTTAGAAGTAGTTTTACTTGATTTCATTTACTTGCTTCCATTAGATTAGATTAGTCCTAATCTTCAAACTTATATTTCAATTGCTTCCTTTACTTGCCTTAGCAAATAAACTAGTTTTAATTGTGAATTATATGCTTGTTTGATTTATGGCTTTAATTAGGTTTAGTATTTTCTGTCTTTTTGGTTTGCCAAACTATACAATAGCCATTAAATCCTACTAATTGCCAACCAAACGTTCCTTGTAGGAACGATACCCACTTACCACTATCTATTACCTTTATTGTATACTTACAAGAGTGCAGGTAGAGTTTAGTGCAATGTGAGGTTTCATTACTTATTTGAGTGTTTAATTGATTTTATTCTACCTGAGCAAACAAGTTTTTGGCGCTGTTGTCGAGGATTGTCATTGTATATTGGCAATATTAGGCACTTTACGGGTCGAATAGATTAGGCACTTTTAATTATTTTTAGTAGTTAGTCTTAGTTTTTACTTAGTATTTTTACTTGTTTATGTTAGTGATCTTGTCTTATGAATTGAATTGGCCCTTGTGACTAATCAATGATTGAATTTGATCTTTGTAGTGCATGGTAAGAAAAGACAAGGGGGTTTTGATTTTCTTAGACGACAAGAAAAAGAAAGAGTTAAGGGAAATTTGAAAAGCAAAAATAGTGTAACAAGAATTGGGAATGAGAATTTCAGTAATAATGGTGATGATGAACAAGTTCAAGGGATTCAAATCAAGAATAGGAGCCAATTTTAATGGAGGACTTGGGAATAATGGTAATGGAATCCATGGATATGGTAGACATCTAAGGGATTATGTAATGTCGAGTTTCAATAGAGCTAGTTCTAGTATTCCAAGGATGCCCGTTAATGCGAACATTTTGAAATCAAGCATCCCCTAATACAAATGTTGCAAACACATGCCATGTTCGGAGTTAGTCCTAATGAAGACCCATACACGCACTTGATGAATTTAAAGAAATGTTAGATACTTTTAAATTTAATAGTGTACATCTGAATTGTGTACGTGTGCAACTCTTCCCTTTTTCATTGAGACTATAATGAGACAGGATAGAGCAATGACGTGGCTTCAATCACATTCTCAAGGGACGTTTACAACTTGGAATCAATTAGCCCAAGAATTCTTGATCAAACATTTTCCCCTCTCAAGGACCACCAAACTCCATAATGAGATTACTTTATTTAAACAAGATGGCGAAAGTTTGAGCAAGGCTTGGGAATGCTTCAAAGAGTTGTTAAGAAATTGCCCCTATCATGCCATCCCACTTTGGTTACCATTCCAAACCTTCTATAATGGGTTAGCACAAGAAACTAAGTCTATTATTGGTGCATTCATTGATAGCTTCATTTCTTTCAAAACACAAGAAAAAGTCAAAGAATTGCTTAATAGAAGGGCCTCAAACTATTACTATCATGGTCCTGTGACTCAACCGGTGGTTCAACAACAAGTCAATCAAGGCAATGCCCAATAAGGTGGTTTATTGAATTTGAATTTAAATAATGCCCTCCTTGCTCAACAAGTCATGTTTACGAATGTCATGAATTATTTCGAACAAGGGCTTTGGAGAATTTTAGGAGACCAAATACCATAAATGTCGTTGGTTCTTCATCTCAACCAACCCTTGTTTGTGCTTTTGTGGTGGTGGGCACTCAAATGGCCAATGTAAGGTTCCTTTTGATTCAAGTGAGCAAATGAACTATGTATCTAATAAACCATCATCTTCAAGAAATCCTCCCAGTGTTTTTTAGAATACTTACAACCCTTCTTGGAGGAATCACCCAAACTTCTCTTGGAGCAATCAAAGTAATCAACAAAATCCTCCCTACCAATTTTCCCAAATCAAGCCTCAATTTCTTCTTCTAGGCCTTATCAACAACCTCACCAAAGAATTTTCAAGCCAATTCTTATCAATGCTAATCCAATCCTCCTTACCCTAACAATCCAAGACCTCAATTTCCATAACATAACCCTCCTCCACCACTATATTACAGCCAAAATTTTTATGGAGAGGGTGAAGATTTCCAAATGCAACATGATAATTTGAGAAGGGAATTTATTAATGAGAGTCAAATAAGAGAGATCAAAAATCAAAGGAAAGAGTTAAAGAATCACAAGTGGGAAATGGAGAATTAAAGAAGGGAAAATAAACACCAAATGAGGAAGTATGAAAATTTAACAGCTATGACAAGGAATTTGGAAGTTCAATTGGGGCAATTGGCTAGGTAACAAAATGAAAGACCTTTGGGTACCTTGCCAGGCCATACAATTTCCAATCCAAAAGAGCAAAATGGTAGGGAGCAACGTAATGCAATATCTTTGAGGAGTGGGAAAGTATTGGTTGAGCAAAATAAAAAGCATGAGGTTAGAAGGGAAGATGAGAAAAGTGAAGGGGATTGTGATGATGAAAAGAAGGGAAAACAGGATGAAAGCAAAGTTCAAAAGAAGAAAGAATGCAATGATAGGCATAATCAAGAATCATGGAATCCACACTCTTCAATTAAAGTGCCATTTCCTTAAAGGCTTATTGATACAAGAAAGGAGGAAAAGAAAAAGAATTCAAAACCAATTCCTCAATATGTTTAAAAAGCTTAATGTTAGCATTCCGTTGGTTGTTGTTCTCACCAAGATGCCCAATTATGATCATTTTATGAAGGATCTTTTGGATAAAAGACAGAAATGAGACGATGATAAGAAACCATGCCTTGATGCTAAATGTAGTGCCTTTGCTAAATGGACATTCCCTCCTATACTCAATGATCCCAGTATTTTCTCCATACCGGTAAACATAGGTAGTCAAACATTGTATCATTCACTTTGTCATTTTGAAATTAGCATTATTTTTTTGCCAAAGGCCATTTATGACAAATTAGGAATCACTAATGCAAAGCCAACAAAAATTGCTCTCTAGTTGGCAGATTTGTCTGAGAGAAAACCATATGGTTTGTAGGAAGATGTGCTTGTATAATTGGACAAATTAGTTTTCCCGATTGATTTCTTAATGTTGGATACTGGAGAAGAAAGTGAAATTCCGTTGATATTGGAGAGGCCTTTCTTGCCTACTATAGCAAGCCTTAATAAATATGAATAAAGGAAGTTGGTTCTACAAGTTGAAAATGACTTAGTTGAATTTGATGTTTTTGAGCATAATGATAATGTACCAATTTTGGATGAAGGTTGTACTAATTATTCCCTTGGTTCATTTGTTGATAAGTTTGAAGAAAAGACAACGAATGTCGAGAAAATCAATTCAATCAACAAGGTAGATGAGGCGAAGAAAGATTCAAAGGTTGAATTAGAGGAAAAGCCACCAGAAGATGGAAGTAAGAAGAAAAGGAAGGAAGAAGTTGTTTCACAAGAGCAGAAAAGTGAGGTTATGAGCAAAGTGAAACTATGCAAAAAGAAGAAAAAGTGGGATTACAAGCAAATTGGGGTGATCATTGATCCATTGATTTTGACAAAAGTTTGGAAGAAAGGACTTTTGCATGGGAGAACTAGGAATCAAGTTTCAATCATAACAAACAAAGGCATCAAGCTTTTCCCATGGAAAACAAAAGCAAAATGATATGCCAACCATCCTAATTTGCTTTATATGATCAACCATTACCAAGATATGACATAAAAGAGCTTCTTAGGAGGCAACCCAAGCTTTAAATTTCGTATTTTGATTTCTTTTAACGTCATTTCTTGTTTAATTTTGATTTGGTGTGATTTGGTTTGTTTTTAGTTTAGTTTTGGTTAGAAATTTTTGCTTATTAATTTGAATAAATTGTGATAAAGAATGAGTGGAAATGGTTTTCTAAACTTCTATTGTTATTGTTTGTAGGTGATTAATAGACTTGAAGAGAAGTGGTGAAGAAGAAGAAAAAAAAAGTTTCTTAGTGTTGAAAATTAGTTTTGGCTGAAATCGGATCCATGTCGCGACATCAAATTTGGTGTCGCAACATCAAACAAGAACTTTTGGGGGGTATTTAGGTCTTTTGGTCATGTCATGACATCAAAGTCCATGTTGTGACATCAAATACAAATTTCTGCAATGGCAAAATTTCGAGCCCGTTTCAATGTCGCGACACTGACAATTTCATCGCGTATAGGGCACATTTTCCAGATGATGTCGTGACATCAAAACTCGATGTCGTGACACCAAAACGCGCATGAGAAGCACATAGATTTTGATGTTGCGACATCAAAAATCCAATGTTGTAACATCAACATCGGACAAATTCAAAATTAAAACAATTTTTCTTCTTCTTCTTCATTCTAATCCTAATTCACTCAAACCCTAAAACATTCCTTCTTCTACCCCCTTCTCCAAATGTCCTTATAACCCTAAAATTCCTTCAAAAATCTACCACAATTCACCTAAACACATCATCCTCACCATCAAGGAGAGGGCTTTTTAAAAGAAAATTTTGAAGCTTCAAGGAAGCATTCTTCAACAATCAAAAGGGTTTTATTTTTTTTCACCAACCATGCGAGTAATATCCTCCAAATTATTTGTGCTTAGGACCATAATCATTGTTTTGGAATATGTTGCTTGGCTTTTTGGTAATTTTTGGCCATTGATTGCTTGGAATTTTGAAGTTAGTTTATGCGTGATTTTTGGGAATTTTATTTGTGCGAATTTCTTATGGATTTTTATGCAAATTTGACTATGAATTTCTTGGGTTTAAAATGTTGTGGTGGACTACTTAATTTCTTAATTGATGAAATTTTGGCAAGCCTTTTTGGTTGGTTGTGGGTTATGGCTAGATTGTGCAATAAGGTGTTGAGTGAAAATTTTTTAATTTTTTTTATTGACATTGTTTGGAAATATGACAAGGGGATTTTATGGCAGTAGTGGTAGGAGAGGAAGAAGTAGGGGTATGGTAGAAAATATGAGAAAAAATAGAAAAATGACGGGAAAAGGTACAAGTAGTGTAGGTGAGATTAGTGAGCCGAGTGGGGCAAATAAACCGCAGATGGAATCTCAATTTTTGAGTAAGCATGCTCATGCTTTATTTAAGGTCAATAAAAAGCATGAGGTCATTAAGGAGAGGGTTTTGATTTATCTATGCATCAGGGATTATGAGGATGTGAGAAAGGAAATTGAAAGACAGCTTAAAGAGAGAAGATGGGAAAGATTTGATAGAGAATGTGATCCTAGATACACAAAGTTAGTTAAAGAGTTCCATTGTAATTTGTGTGATTTGGAAGATGGTAAAGTTAGAGTTAGAGGTGTTTGGTGTGTTTTAGTGCTGAAAAAATTAATAAGTACCTTAACACACCTACCGTTGAGAGTTTGGAGTATAGGGCGTACCTAAATGACAAAAATAAAGATATGATGGTTGCTAAAAATGCTCTTTGTACTACTAATGTTGATTGGGTAATGAATACAATTAGACTAAGAAAGCTTAAATTCCTCACGATGGTCTATCATTATTAGCCAAGTTGTGGTTCTATTTAATTATTTGTAGAATTTGGGGCTCAAACTCAGTAAGTTATATTTAGCATGCCTTGTTTACACTATACTTGAGGGGATGCCTTTGGTTGTTAGCAGTTTGATTAGAGAGGAATTTGTTGATAGTGTGAGGTCCGAGATGGACCAATTTTTTATACACCTAGTTTAATCACTCATTTATGTATTACTACAAGATGCCTCTTTACCACTAACAAGCCACAAACTCATCCCAGAGGCAAAATTAACAAGGAATATGTGTACAAGATGGTTCAGGTGTTCGAGAGGCATCAACATCCTAGAGAAGTCCATATGCCTCCACCACTTCCTTCTCAAGCATTGCAAATCCCCATGCCACCAGGTTATGTTTCTAATGCCCCAATCATAGATGAAGAGCACAATAAATTGCAAGGGTACTTGACGTACAGCCAACTGCTCATGCACAATAACTTGCCACTGATAAGAGAAGCTCTTAAGAACACCTCACTCAGTACATGGGTTCGACTTCCACCTCCTCTACTTTGGCATTATGGTCCACCTCATGGACAATTCTACTACAGACCACCAAAGGTACTGATGCATCAAGGTGATTCACAACAAGTTGGTGGTACTAGTGGAGTGCAAAATGTGGAGTTCGAGAAAAGCCTGCAGCAGCAAAGCGGAGTAGGGATGAATATGAGAAGATGCAGCAAGACAGAAATGATGAAGAGTGACAAATTTTGTTTACACTTAGAGAGGATATCACTCTATAACAGTGCTTGATTTGAAAACTTTTATTCCTTTTCACTACTTTAGTATTTTAGTACTTTATCATGTTTATATTATGGTTTTTAAACATTTGGAATTTGGCTATTTTCTTTTGGTAGTAGATTGACTAAGGGCCTTAAACAAATACCAAATAACTTTTTAGTGGTGCATGACTTGAATTTGATCGTTTTTGAACTTCATGGATGAATGCTTGGTTTTAACTTATTGTATTCTTGGTCAATTTACTTGCTTCAGTAGTGATAGTGGCTAAGAGCTTTAGGCTAATGTCAAGTATTGTAATTTTGATGTTTAAGTGATTGGATTAACTATTTTGAGCTTATATGGATGCCTATTTGGTTTTTAGCTTAATTTTTCTCTTAGTGACTTCTTTTGATTAGACCTAGTTTAAGTCACTAATGTAGATTATGTTATCATGGCTTTGAGTTTAATTGTGTGTTGGTTTTGTTTGTTGACTTTTGGGTGAATGGATGGATGAGTTTTACTCATCAAATGAATAAAAAAGTGCCAAGTTTGGGGGGTGTTCTTTTTTTGTGTAGGGAAAGGTTCTTTTATGTTTGCATGTTTTCATTTGATGGCACTTGGATGGAAAATTGATCAATTTGGTACTTAATGATGATACTTGACTTGCATTACTATATGATCGAACTATTTGTATTGGACATTCCATGAACTTAAGTGTGTGTGAGTGGTTCTTTTACAACGCAAGAATTTCAAAAACTTGGTATTACCATTTTCAAGAAGAGGGACTAATATTTTGGGTGAAATTCATTTGAAATATTATTTTCAACCAAATCATAAATGTTACTGTGTTGGTCAATTTATCTTTTGGAAAATTGGTTTAAATAGAATAGAAGGAATTTAGGATATTTGTGTGTTTGCATTGGGAATATCATTCTAATTTATAGAATGATTGGTATTAGATATTAATCTTAGATACATTTTACTCCTCTTCCTTGGTTTAGTACCGTGCAAAAAAAAAATTGCATTTAGGAATAAGGCGAGTATGGAATTCCAGCATGTACCCATGTTGTTTCTCCGAATTAAGCTATTAGAGTAGTAATAAGACGAGTACGGGATTTCGACATGTACCCATATTGTTCCTCTGAATTAAGCCATTAGGAATTACATTTTAGAATACCTACAAGTCAAGGAGGAATGTTTGTAATACTTATCATTGATATCATACTACTCATTCCTTATATTAATGTTCCCAATTTGTGTGACATGTGCATATAGGTAGATTCCTAATGAATTTCTATTTCCATGCGACCTCGTATGGATGGTTGAATAACTTTATAATACTTGTGATTTGCGAAAAAAATTGATGTTTTAAATGAATAGAACTTACTTTTTAGGAACCTTTTTGAGAATGGTTAATGCTTAGTAATTTGAAGTTTCGTGTAGTAATCCGAACTTATGATATTTGGGAAAATTAGAAAAAGTTGGAGTGACTAGCTAAAATGGTTCAATTTTCATATAGTATTTAAGGTCCCTTGTGAGAATTCCTTATTGTTCATAAATACATCCATTGTTCATCTTTTGTATCGTTAATTTGGCATTGTGCATGTTAAGTCATTTGGTAGGGTTCTTTTAATTTCTTGTTTTGCTCGAGACTAGCAAAATGTAAAGTTTGAGATTGTGACAACTCTAGTAAACTAGAGTTATTTTTCTTTTAAATTATAGCATTTTGTTAATTTAAACCCGACTTTTAGTATCTAATTAAGTATTTTAGTTAATTATTTGCATTATGTAGTTACATTTGTATTTCTTGTAAATATCATGAAATTTTATTTAATTTTAGTTAATTTGGTTATCTATTTAACTAAGTATTTTGCAGGTTAAGAATTTAAAGATGGAAGTCAAAATTACAAAAGTTCGAAGGGCAAAGTGAAATTGATGAAGAGTTGAAGTTATTAGAGCTGAAACATGCTCGATGTCGGGACATAGATATTTGTTGTCGCCACATCGAGGCAGAGATTTATTTAGAATTTTCAGCTAGATGTTGCAGCACTGAATATCCATGTCGCGACATCGAGGCACGGAAGGCTTAGTTTTCATGGTATTTTTGTAATTTTTGACTTGCAGATTTTAATTCTTGACTTGTAAAACACTCCAATATATATAATAGGCAATGGTTAGCAATAGTACACATAGTGATAGTATATAGTTAGTTAATTAGAATAGTAGTTAATAGACTCCAAGTTTCTAGTTTAATACAAAGTTCTCTTTCAGTTTCCTTTAGATCTTGTCTTTAATTCGTTCTGAGTTTTAATTTTGATTAGATAGTTTTAGTGGATTAATCATTAGCTTCTAATAGATATAATTGCTACTTGCTTTCTAGTTAAATTTCTTGAAAAACTAGTTACTTCCATTTTAAACTTTCTTATGGTTCCTGGTAATTTAGTGATTTCTAGTTAAAAAGCATAGATCTTCATTTCCTTGTGCTAATTTTCAAGTAATTTTTATTGGGTTTTTTAATATTAATCAAAAAATCCAAAAATATCTAGTTTTAGTCTTATTTCCCTTGCAAATTTCAATAGTTCGATTAGTAGAAAAATGGAATTCCCTTTGGTTTCATGCTTTCTTATTGCTTTCTTTTGTTCATTTAGAATTAACTGCCTTTCAATTCTAGTCTAGTTTAGCTAATCCAGTTAATTTAGAAGTAGTTTTATTTGCTTTCATTTACTTGCTTCCATTAGATTAGATTACATTAGTTAATCTTTAAACTAATAGTTTAATTGCTTCCTTTACTTGCCTTAGTAAATAAACAAGTTTAATTCTGAATTATATGCTTGTTTGACTTATGGAATTAATTAAGTTTAGTATTTGCTATATTTTTGGTTTTCCTAACTATACAACGGTCATTAAATCCTAGTAATTGTCAACCAAACGATCCTCGTGGGAACGGTACCTGCTTACCACTATATGTTGACATTTTCCCTGTATACTTCCGAGAGTGTGAGTAAGATTTAGTGGAAAGTGACGTTTTATTACTTTTTTGAGTGTTTAATTGATTTTACTCTACCCAAATGAACAGAATTTAATGATTAATAAATTATTGGTTATGTACATTACCTAACCACCAAGCTAGTACTTGTACGGATTTTGTATATCGCAACCTATATATGAGGGAAAAAACTTACATAAACCCGATCTTTGGACCCACCTGTAGACCCTGCGGTGTAAATTAAATCTTATAGAATCTTGCTTACATCAGCTTATTTCATAGATTGCATAACATTTAATCCACACCACAAGGTCTACAAGTCTACCTAAGTCTTTCCCATATATGAGTAGTCAATGTACATATATATATATTAATAAAATACTATAATGTATATAAGAATAGTGAATGGTTAGAATATGGTCAAATGGGTTAAAATTAATTGGCAAGTATTATATCTCAGGATAGCTTTAATAGTCACATGCAATACACATAAAATAAAACATTTAATTTAGAAATTAAAAAGTTTAAGAATTAAATACACTTTGTTTGGAACTTTGGAGACCAAAATAGACCATTGCAAAACTTTGAGGGCAAAAATTATATTTTTTTCACATTTGAAACTTGAAATTTCACAGTCATGTACTTTGCACATAACTTTTTCAAAGACAATAGATAGAATTTTTAAATTTGTCCTAAATTGGTGAAAATTGGAAAGTTTGATGACTAAATTTGTTTTGCATGAAACTTTGGGGACCTAGATGGACCACGACCCAAACTTTGACAGCTAATAATACATTTTTTTCATCCATGATATTATCATTACCAAGAATTTATTGATTTAAAGAACCTAACATTGGAAATGAAAAAATTACACTCGATTTCTTTTTTTTTTAAAATATCATATAGTTAAAGTAATACATCAATTTTTATGACCCGATTATTTTGAAATCGGCCTCAAGGTATGATAAATGATAAATGAAGAAAAACTATATCATAAATGATAAACCCTTGAAGAAAAAAACTAAGATTTATTTTTTTTGAAAAAATATTTACTCTAATAGGAAATAGATAACAAAAAGAAACAACAATTTTTTTTCAAAATTACACCATTAATGAATGAATAAAAAAAATTCAGTTGTAAAAGATTTAGAAACCTTTTGGAGTTATAGTAAATCAATAAAACATTACAACACAAGTAAATTTCATAGCAATGTAGAAACCATATATATTTTTATACATTTTTTACAAATAACAAAGATCGAGAAATCTGTTAGTATGTATATCAACAATTCACAAGAGCCATTACCATCCTTATCATCTTTTTTTCTTCCTTTTTTCACTTCTCTCCATTTCCTTCTTCTCCTTCTTTCGTTCACTTACCCTCCATAGTAGAATAAGGTACCACCACCCTAAAGTAATCGCTAAGAAATCTATTGCAATTAATAAATTATTGTTATAAATAAAAAGATTCAATTGGATTTTCTCAAATGGAAGCATAGTTGATTTAGAATTTTGCATACAGTTTACAAAACTGGAGACAGTAAATGTTGACAGCCTTTTCAAGTATAATAACTTATGGAACTTCTGTAATCCCTGTTACGGTATAATCTATTGGCTATTAAAAACTGTCCTATTGCACGGACTACGTGAGTCAGATGCATCCGATCCTCCTCACTTGAGCAAGCCTGGGCCTTCCAACATATGAGTTACAAAAAAATTATAATAATTGAATTTTCTCCCTTTTTCTTACACCAATAGCTACTTCATTTCCTCTTTTATTATTATTTGTATAATTAAGACATACAAATTTTTTAATTTAAGTTACAAAAAAGACATTTACTTGCTTGTTTCATAAATTTCATCATTGTAGCATCATTACAATTTCCTCTATAATAGAATATATGTTTGTTACATCAAAGTCTATTTAAACTATTAATTAAATTATTTAAATATATATCAGAAAATTAGAGTTTCAATAAATCAAAATTTTAAGCCTCAATAAATCAAATATTAGTTTAAAAATCCCCAATAAATAAATAGATAAAAATAAAAATAAGGGTTAATAATATATCAATATAAAAAACAAAAAAAACAATATTACTAGTTGATTAATTTGTTTATTTATTTTCAATATAGTTGACTAATTATAAATCCAACTTGTTCATATATGTCTTTTACAATTTATAATTTAATTTAGATAAAAATATTTTATCAATATGACAATTATATATCCTCTTATAATAAGAATTAAAAAAATAAACAAAGACAACAAAATAAATAATTAGTCAAAGAAAATAAAAAAAAATTATTTTAGGTGTACAAATATTTATAACAAAATGAAAAAAAACAGCTAATAGCAAGCAAAAAGGGATAAAAAGAAAAAAGAAAAGAAGAAAAATGAAGGAAGGAAAAAGAGAAAAAAAATGCGAGAAAGAATAGTTGGAAAAAGAAAAAGAAAAACAATTATTTAGCAAGGATACTTTTGTCCAAACATACAAAAAGGAGGGATTGAATGCCTATAAAATGAGTTAGAGGGGTAGAGAAAAGTGCAACTAAAGGTGTAATTTAAGGGGGTTTAGTGCTATTAAACCATTGAGTTATTTGCCTTCATTTTTTTTTTCTTTCTTTAACCTTTCTTTTAATTTCTTTACTTTCTTGCACTAGTTGACTAGATTTATTGCTTTCTTCAGTTTAAAATCCAACTTGTAGTTTAGTTGTGGGTTGGGATTGTGTGAAGCCAATTTGTTATGGGTAGAGCTTAATGGGTTAATTAAATGGTAAAATGGACTAATTAGGCAATACTAAGGGGTTTTAGAGTTAAATAGGAGAATCGATCACTCCACTAATTAATTTGGGTTAATTGTGGGGACTAACTCACCTGGTTTGTTCTTAGAATTTCATGAATAGTTAATCAAATTTAGTTAACTTAAGGAGTAGGAAAGATCCATGCTTAGGTTAATTAAATTAATAGACTTAATTGCCAAGGGATTGGGGTTAGACTACAACAACCTCTAATTTAGCACATAATACCACTTGATTAAACTAATGTTAACTAAACCCGAGAAATTGGCTAGCATAAACTCTAACCCTCTTTTTAATCATTTCTTAGTATTAAACCTAATTTAGTTTAATTCCTTTCTTTATCAAACCTTTAAATTAGCATTCCAACCAAATAATTGATAGTTGAACTTCATTCTTTGTGGGAATGATCCCTACTTCCAATAGCTATTATTTGACACCATATACTTGTGGTTTGTCATCTAGTTAAGATTAGTTGATTTAGATGTTTTATTTATAACTAGATGTTTGAGTCTTTTTAGATACAACAAGTTTTTGCCATCGCTGACGGGGAATGGTTATCAATATTGATATAATTTGATTAAAAAACTAGATTGAAGTTATTTGTAGTTTTTGCACAACTGTTTAACCTATTTGAAAAACCAAATATTTGAAAATCCAAAAAGATTTTTCACTTTTGTATGATTCTCTCATTTTCAAAAGCCAAAAAAAATACTATTTTGTTAGTTTAATTGTCTTATTTTGAAAAATCAACTAAAGATTTTCTCTTTTTAGTGGTTAGTTTAGACTAGCCAATAGTCCAAACTTTCCTATTTTCCTTGTTTGTTTTGTTTTAGTTCCTTTTCTTGTTTTTGTTGTTTTAAGTGTCTAGCTTCCAAGAATATGCAAGGATTAAATTGGAATGATTCTTGCCAAGGATATTATCATCCTTATGATTATGGAGGCATGACTAATGAGCATGTTTCTTGTAATTACTCCTCCTACTCTTATGATTATCAAACGGGATGGTCTACCATCCAAATTCCTATGAGAGTTATCAAGATTACCCTTATTCTTTTCCTACACCTATGAAGCCTACACATGAGTGCTATGGTTGTGACTACACCCAATCACCACCAACTATTTTGGCGAATGCAAGTTTCGAGACGTTGATGATGACCCTTATGGAGCAATCAAATAGTTGTCTATAATGCACTCAAACTCAACTTGATCAAATAGCACAAAAAACGGTAGGAACTACTCAAATATCCCCATGACTCCAACAGAACCAATCAAGCACAATAGAATGGCGTGAAATCAATCAATATTCACCAACACATATGGATAATGCAAGTTTAGGGGAGGATGGCTACCATGAAGGGTCATTTGGGTTGGTTTGTTGCAAATATGCTCAAGCCATATATGAAGAACTTCTTGGAACAAATTTCACAACAACCGGGTCACATTACAACTTGTGGGAAGATTCACCAAACCAAGAAGACTAAAAGAAAGGATGAGGCAATATTGGAGTGGATGATGATGACCGTCATGGAGACTTAAACGAAATCCATGAGGAGAATACAAGACCAACTTACTGAGTACAAAAGAATGATATGTGGTGAAGCCTAAAGGACTCCAACACTTCTTCAAATTGAAGAGAAAAATGTATCCTAGGAGGAACAGTGCGTGGTGGTTAAGTCGTTAAGTATGTGCAACAAAAAAGAATCACAAGAATGCTCTGATTTCACACCCATCATCTACAAATAAGTGTCATATGGAGTGCTTGTTGCAAATAAAGAGCCGACTCAAGGAGTAGGAGAAGAGGTGTACTTTTTTAGGAGGAACCGGTAAGGAGAGAACTTCTACTTTTGTCAAAGTTCTGTAAGTCCTTAGAAATTTTGGATGTGCTATCAATTAGAGCAAATTAACCAAGGACTTCATCACCCTTGGCAAGCCACCTTGGTGTTGATAAGCAGTATTTGCTTCACTTTTTCTTTTATTATGCATTAATTGTTCAAGAACCTGATGGGTTAATAAAAATTTGTAGCCTTATGTTAGTTTAATTTAAGCTTTATTTTGTAAAATAACTTTTTGGTATTCTTGGATAAATAGTGTTAGTTTATAGCAGTGTTGATGACAATGTGATATTTCTATTGAATAGTGATAGTTGTATGCTTTAATTGATAAATTAAAACTTGATTTGCTACTTGATTATGGAAATTTCAGGTGTTGACACATTAGACTTGCAAAGTTTTGAGTTAATTTTTGAGCAAATGATATGAATGCTTGATATAGATCTTATTTAACTATTGAGATTAGTTTTGGTTGACGAATAACTTTTTAAAGCTAATAATGTGTGAACCTAAATTTGAGGAAGGAATTGGGCATAGGTAACCTTTATATTGTATTTAAACCCAATTACTCTTATGTGGTTTTCCTTCTCTTTAATTGTTTGGAACCCATAAAGTCCTAATGACCCCTTCTCAACGTAGCATTGTTGATCTAGAAAAGGATAGGTAACCTCTAGACTCATGTTTTTAATTAAAGTTGCATTTGTATGATTTACTTGGAATTACTCATTGCTTACCCTTGTGTTATGTTGTGCTTATCGTTTATGAAATCAATTATTGAGAACTAAAGTATTAATTTAGGTTCAAGTTGTGCTTATTTTAGTGCATATTCACATTCACTTGGAGTAAAAAGTTATTCCATCATCTACATGACCTTTTTGATTATCTAAGTATAGATTAAAGTCATTCACTAGTATTATACTTAGTTAGTTTATGTATTCATGTTCGTTCTACTTGTAGAGAACATTTTTATGTTTTGTGATTGGGTGAGGGTAGGATGAGTTTATAACTCGTCATTAAATACACTAACATGAATGGTAATGTATTTTTTAGTCTTGTTTGTTCTTGGGAGTGGTTATAATTTTTTAATAAAAGTTTTGGTAGTTGGTTAGGAAAAGGTCATTTTGGTGCTCAATGATGATATGGACCTAATAATAATATATAAACTTATAATATTTTAATTGATCATTTCGGTTTTTAGTGTTAAAATGCAGTAGTTCTTGTTATGAGCAAATGTTTCAAAAATAAACTATTTTCAAATTCAAAAATAGAATAATGTGCTAATTGTTTTTTAAATGATTCATTTGAAATATCTTTTACTCAATTCTCAAAAGTTCTAATTATTCTCAAGTTATTCTTTTGGAAAAATGTTATTAATAGTTGCAAACGAGTTAGCCCATGTGTGTAGTTTTGCATTTTGGAAGTATTAGATCTATTTTATGTGTGATTAATTCTAGATATGATCTTGGACATATGTGTTTCATTCCTCTTCCTTGGATTAGGTTGCTTGCTATTCGAAAAGTATGAAAAACATATTTTCTTGTAGAAATAAGGCCAGGAATCGGCATTATAAATGTCATGCTTTGGAAGAGGCCAATTAGAATAGTTCAATAATGCAAGTAGCAGAAATGTCTTCAAAATAAGCTAATAGGTGTTAGAATGCTAACAAGTTGGGGGTGTTACATTCTATACTATCCATCATCAATGTCGAATTAATTGTACCTAAATAGATTAATGCTTCCTTTACATGACATGTACATCTTAGATAAAGTCCTAATGTTCCTTCCATTTCCAAGTGATTTATTCGAGAATGCTTGATTGACGTTTGGTTCTTTAGAGTGGAGTAATACATATATTGCATGAACCGGATTACTTATGTGAAAACCTTTTTGATTGAGAAAAATAGTTGGTAGTTGGAATCTTTTATTGGTAATTGAACTAATTTTTAAGAAAGGAATCATGAGACAAGTCATTAGAAAGGTCGTTCAGATTTATATGTTATTTGTGATTTTTGAGATATGTCTAAATGATCCAAAGTATATTCGGATTCCATTACTTGTAGTTAGTGAACTTAGAGGTGTTAAGTGTTATATGTTGTAAGTTATGTGTTTAAGTATTTAATGTCTATTATGTGTTTGTTATTTCGTTTATTGTTCTTCTTCTCTTATCTTTGTTTTGCTCGAGACGAGCAAGCCTTCACTTTGGGGATGTGATAACCCTAAACTAGGGTTTTCCATAGCAAAATTTAAACAATTTCTACTGCGGTTTTGAGTAATTTTAGTGTTATGTATGTATTTTCATGCATTTCAAGTTTTATGCGTTTGATGTGTGTTTTAGTATTTAATTAGTGTTATTTAGGTTATTTATATATTTATGTGTTTATGTTTAGAATTAGAGTTTTAATCTAATTCCTTCCGGAATTAGAATTTTGTATGAGATTATTCTTTATTAATTGACCAATATTTTGAGCTCACTATAATAATTAATGATTATGTGTTTTAATAATTCATTTCAACATCCATTAATATATTTTTAAGTTGTATTAATGTTTTGAAGGATGCAGAAGCAAACTGGATGAGGTAAAGAGTGGAAAAAGAGGACGAAGCAACAGGCAGCTCGCCGCAAGTGATCTTGACCAAGAAGGCAAAATTTGGCCAACTTTTAGCCCTTTTCAAAGGCAATTTCAACCTGAAAACCCCGAATCCTAACTCTATTATGAAAACACATTTCAGGATTGATTTGAAGCCTCCACCATTGGTTTTTTTTTTTTCTTTTCTCTTTTCTTCCTCCCCACTTGGGAAGGAAATTTTTAGCTTTTCTTCCTTTCTGTTCTAGTTAGTTTCTTCTATTGTTATGTAGCTCTTTTCTACAAATTTGTAAAAAAAACATTATATTTAATATACTTCTCTTATGCATTTATTCTTGTTCATTTAAATTCTTTGCCTTCATTTATTTCTTTCCTTCACCAAAGTTTTAATGTCTTTATTTGCTTTCTTTATTTTAAAATCTCTTCAATGCTTTTACTTGTTTTTTTTAGTTTAAAATACACTAATTAGTTATGGTTTAGGGTTGTGTGAAGCCAATTTCTAATGGGTTGATGTTAATAGATTAATTAGGTTGTAAAATTGACTAATTAGGCAATACTAAGGGACTTTAGAATTAATTAGGGGAATTGATCTCTCCACTAGTTAATTTGGGTTAATTGAGGGGATATGGGTCATGAGCCTCCATTATAGATCTAGATTAGTTCTAAATTATGGTTTGAAATAGATCTTGGCGGATTAATTCACCTAGTTACTAGAATTTCATGAATAGTTAATCAAATTTGGTTAGGTTAAGGAGTAGGAGGAATCCATATTTATGTTAATTAAATTAATAGATTTAATTGTCAAGAGATCGGGATTAGGTTACAATTGAGAATCAACATCTATTTAGCACATAAGACCACTTAATTAAACTAATTAACTAAGACCCAAGAAATTGGCTACCTGAGAAGCATAAAATCTAACCCATTCTTAATCATTTTTTAGTTTAGACCTAGTTTATGTTGGCCCCAAAGCAACCTAAGAGGGGGGTGAATTAGGTTGTCTCAAAAAACAAACCTTTTGAAGTGCTTAATGAAAATACAAACTTTGTGCAACAAATGAATACTTAAGCACAAATGATCAAAGATAAATATTTAGCAATTAAAGCTTAAAGAACAAATAAAAGATTGAGATAAAGAATATTAAACCGAACTCCCAAACTTCTCAAGTTTGGAGTACATCCACTAGTAGTGCCTCTTCAAAGAAGGTGAGGCAATAACCTTCTTGTACACAAAGTAGGCTCACCCTTGCACCAACTAAGTTCCTCTAGTTGAGCCAAAGGGTTTTACACTACAACCTCACTTTTGTACACTTGTTATCCCTCCACTCTTACACTTGAAGATCACTCACTAGTCTACTCTTGCTCACACTAATTCCCACTAGTTGAGCCAAGAGAACTATACTACTCAAACCAACACTACAACCCACAATATTTTAGCCTATTTCTCCCCAAATAGCTCTTACAAGTGTTTGTATTGAATGTAGTAGTTCCTTTCATCATTTGGAAGTCCTTGGGCTATTTATAGATGAAAGATGTGCTGAAATTTGAGTTCTAACGGTCAAAAAACTAGCTGTTAAAAACTAGCCGTTAGGGGTTTGATAAGAGCTGT
This sequence comes from Cinchona pubescens, assembly GCA_025175665.1. NCBI lineage: Eukaryota > Viridiplantae > Streptophyta > Magnoliopsida > Gentianales > Rubiaceae > Cinchona > Cinchona pubescens. Next base: position 1,870,295 of record JANKKI010000276.1, read on the forward strand.
TCTTAAGTATTCATCTAGATACTTGATGAACAGTGTCTCGTACGGTCATATCGTCCTACACTTGATGAATGTCTCGACGGTCATATGCGTCCTTGACAAACTTACTTCATTTTGAGCTCCTTTTTGGACGCTTCCTTGCGTCCGATCTCTTTTCTTTCGGACGCTCTTCATCGTCCGAAAGGTGTTGTTCAACTTTTGGTTGTTTTTCTTGATTGTGTTTGGATGATCATTTTCATCCGATCCTTCCTGTTTCTCTGCACACTTGTTTGCAAACCATTAGTATGATTTGGTCATCATCAAAACATGATTAGCTTCATAACTGGAGTTCAACAGTTTAGTTTAATTCGTTTCTTTATCAAACTTTTGAATTAGCATTCCATCCAAATAATCAATAGTTGAACACCATTACTCGTGAGAACAATCCATACTTCCACTAGCTACTATTTGACACTGTATACTTGCGGTTTGTTATCTAGTTAAGGTTAGTTGATTTAGGTATCTCAGGAAATTTAACTCCTATGTTGGAGAAAAGAACTTACCTTTCTTTAAGGCTCTTCGCAATGCAAAAGATTTCCAATGGACTTTTGAGTCCTAAATAGCTTTCGAGGACTTAAACCATTACTTAACTTCACTTCGACTACTCACCAAGCCAATTCTTGGAGAGACATTGTATGTTTATCTCTCTTTTTTCACCACAACTATTAGTGTCATCGTACTAAAACAAGAGGAAGGATATTCAAAGCCCGTATACTGCGTCAGCAAAGTGCTCATAGACGCAGAGTCTTGATATCAAAATATCAAAAAAACTCGCATCTGTGAAAGAAAATCCATTACGCCAATGTTTCCTAAGTCACCTACTAATTATCTTGATAGACCATCACCTTAAGGAAGTCTATTGCATTAGGGCGGCTTGTCAAATAGGCAGTCAAGCTAAGTGAATATGATATCTTGTCCCAACTCTACACTGCCATCAAGGCTCAAGCCCTTGCAGACTTCCTCGTGGAAAAGACAGAAGAAAACAATGGCGAGAACTATGCAGCAAATCAAAGCAATACAGCTACCCTCACAATTGGCAAAATAGTGCACAAATCTCGAGGACATCAAGCCCAGTGGACAATTTATGTAGATAGATCCAGCAAACAAGAGGGATGCGAGCGGAAATCATAGTAGTAAAGTTGGGTTTAGCCAAACAAACTGATTGAACCAAACTAGTTTGGTTTTCGGTGTTCGGATAATCAAAGTTTGGATAAACCAAATAAGGAGATTTGGTTATTGAAAATCAATAGCCAAATAGCTGAACTTTTAGTTTACTAGTTTAATTTTTAGTTTTTGTCATAGTAACTTATTGCATATTTCCATTCATTCAATACTTTGATATTTTGTTTTCTTTCTTATTTTTAGTTTCATTACTTTTTTATTTTTTTAGTAATTTTATAGTTTTGTATTTAATTTTATGCTTAGTTTTTCAATTAACTAGTGAAGTTTAGTTAATTGAATAAATCAAAAAAAAAAGTTTGGTTAACCAACCAATCAGATAAAAATTTCATTTGGATTTGATTTGATTTTTTTGCACCGAAAACTGAAATAATCGAAATTTTTAATTGAATTATTGAAAACCAACCGATGAACACCCCTACATACTAACATCCTCTAAGGGGGCCAAAATAAGGTGAGCCCTCAGATTTAAATTCCATGCCAGCAGCAACAAAGCAGAGTATGAAGGTCTAGTATCTGGAGTTAAAATAGCTAGGACCTACGTGTGAAAAATCTGAAAATATTCACTGACTTCAATCTAGTTATTCGACAAACCGCTAAGAAAATATACCTCCAAAGAGCCATCTTTACACCATGTACATTACCTCTAAGATGTAACAAAACTCTGAGAAAATACTGTGAAAGTGGAAATAACTCTTGTGTCGAGGAGCGAATACAAAGAAGCAGACACTCTTTCTAAGATTGGCTAGCTCAGTCCACATGGATGTATTTCGGGAAGTTTCCCTTTAAATAATAGAAGAAAGAAACGAAAAAGAAACTGATGTCATGTGCATAAACATTCCTAGTAATTGGACTACTCCTATCCTCCATTATCTGCAAGAAAGTAAACTACCCAAGGACAAGCTATAAATACAACATCTAAAGTGGAGGGCAATCAAATACACTATCATAGAAAGAGTCTTGTATCGTAGATCATTCTATATGCTTATTTTTGGTGCTTGGCACCCAAGGAAGCCACATATGTGCTGGTAAAAATTCACGAGGAAATTTGTGGCCACCATGTATGCAATCGCTCTCTCACTCAGAAAGTACTCAAACAGGGATACTATTGGCAGAAACTCATAGAAGACTTAGGAGTTTATGTAGAAAAGATGCAAAAAATGCATATTATATGACCGCACGCCTTAGTATCCATCCATGGACCTCACTTCGATATGATCTTCTTGGCAATTTGAAAGGTGGAGTATTGACATCTTGGGACCTTTTGCTAAGGCGGTAGGGAAAAAGAAGTTTGTACTTGTGGCAAGCAACTACTTTACTAAATGGGTAGAAGTAGAAGGCATAACAAGTATTAGCTACCATCAAATTCAGTAATTTGTTTGGAAGAACATTGTTTGTTAGTTTGGCGTTGCTCAAATGTTCACTTCTGATAGTGGAAAGCAATTTGATGCTAAACCATTTAGAGAATTCTGCTCCAACCTAAAAATACAACAATCTTTCTCAGATGTGGCTCATCCCCAAATCAATAGGCAAATAGAAGTGACAAACAGCACAGTCTTGGAAGGAACCAAAAAGAATTTGGACACAACCAAGGGATTATGCATAGAAGAATTTCAAAATGTACTATGGACTTATAGAATGACATCCAAACTGAAGCAACGGGAGAAACTCCTCTCAACCTTTGCTATGGAACGGAAGCCTTGGTTCCTGTGGAAATAGGAATGCCAGGATTCAATTTAGATGCAAATGCTGAAAAGTTAGAGTCAATTTAGATTTCCCGAAGAAACTAGAAATCAAGCACATTTAAGAATGGAGTTGAGCAAGAGAAAAATGACCAGTTACTATAATTAGAAAGTGAAGAGAAAAGAGAATTTCAGGAAGAAGATTAAGTGACACAATACGCAATAGTTAGTCAGTCCCTATGGCACAATGAGCTGTCACCTACTTGGAAGGTCCATATGAGGTTGTCAAAGCTTACACTGATGGAGCATACAAGTTTCGAACAAAAGAACGATGTGTGCTCCAACATACATGGAATGCTTAAAATCTAAAGAGGTTTAATTTCTAATGTCCTAGTGAATGTGTTAAAGAGCAATGCCATGATTTAGCTCCATCTTTGGAATTGTATAAGAAATCATCATTCCTACTGCTCTACCCAAAAAAAAATGTAATATTTCACAGGGGAATGAAACAAATCTATCAAGGGTAACAATGATACTCCAATAGCTAAGTTCTCCTTGAAGACAAGAAAATGCACAAGTAAAAAAATATTACCACTTGACAAAACTCCAAAGCCTATGCATTTTAGCTCATGCCAGAGGGCAGTGCAAAAAATCCTTACTTTCGCTCATACAGGAAGACGGTACATAAATCCTAACTTTTGCTCATGTAGAGCGACGGTCTCAAAAATCCTAACCTCTGCTCATGCAGAGAGACGGTCTCAAAAATCCTAACATCTGCTCATATAGAGGAACGGTCTCAAAAATCCTAACATTTGCTCATGTAGATGGACGGTATTAAAAAATAAAAAATAAAAAATCTAACTTCTACTCATGTAGAAGGACGATATTATGTAGATGGACAGTATTAAAAAATAAAAAATAAAAAATAAAAAATCTAACTTCTACTCATGTAGAAGGACGATATTCCAAAAGACCATAGCTTCTACTCATGTAGAGAAAAGGAAGAAGAAATCATACTCCTCTGGCAATGGAAGGATGGTAGTATATAGATATCCTAACTTCTGCGAGATAGTAGAAGGACGGTATGACCATATGGCAAAAGAATGATTTTTGAAGTGAGCTTCAAAACTCGAAAGGCATGAAGCTCACTGGGGGCAAGTAGATTACAATTATGACTCAAAGTTTGTAAGAACGCAAGAAATGCAAAGGTAAAATAAGCTTCATGTTTTAGTGTCATCATCACACAAATGTAAAACAAACTTCATGTTTTATTATCATCACTACGCAAAAGTAAAACAAACTTATGTTTTATTGTGACTACGAGAAACAATGGTGAGAAAGAGCAATACAAAAACCTAAACTAAAATAACAGCTCAACTCAAATCTCCTTGGCACTACCAATTCTGTAAAAACCAACCCGCCTAGGGTCACCTAAACTCAATTTTTCTCGAAAAGGTTGTTTCAACTTGTCCACAGAAAATTGGCTAATATCTAAGCAAGTTGAAAAAGTTCTTGCAGTTGCTCCATAGCAAAAGCAAAGCCCTTGTGCATCATGTCAACACTTTCCTTATCAAACAACGATATTGGCCACTGGCTACTACTGGTTAATCTTCCTCCATCTTCATGCATGCCTCCAAATCTATAACTTGCTTTTGCAAATTACATATAGCTTCATTTGAGATAGCAGTTATTTTGTCTAACTCAACTTGTGTAACTCCAACTTCTTCTTTGAATCATTAGCTTTATCAGTAGCTCGTTTTGACAGCCGTATGAAGCGGTTGTTAATCGCCACAATGCGATTACAATACGCACAAGTTTGTTCAAAAGAAAAGAGTAAGGGTGGACAAATCCAATTGAAAATAAAGGAAGAAGTACAAATATCACTTACATTCGCCAAATGATAATAGCCAAAGTCAAATCTACAGGAGTGTTATCAGTTGTTGCCTCGACAAAAGTAAGAAGAGAACACACCTCTACCAAATACTTACATATTGACTTATGTATTAGAATTATATAAAGAATCATTATTCCCTAGCCAGAAAGGGACATATTTTGTCGAAGAAGTATTAACTTCTCCGGTGGCAAATTCAGGATAATAGCAGCAGACACTCCTTTTCCAGTATCCTTCCACCATTTTCTACTCCTTTAGCAGGATAAGTTAAGTGAATCTTCTTCTTCAAGAGAAAAGTTATAGATGAAGAGTCTTTTCTAACCACGACCTCAGTTGTCCCCTACATTCTCAACTTCGCCTCCGCCTCTTTTTGAACAACTACCTCTGCTTTCTCGACTTGACCTAGTCTTGCATCTAGATAAGTACTTACTGTACCACAAAACATGTCTATTATTTGAAATTATTGAGAAAAAAACACATACGCTATACATCCTCCACAACTAGGGTTGGCTAGCTACCCCTCTAAGAGGGGTGCACTAGCCGTCCACTAAGGCGCTCAGTATGGGTAGCCTGGTCGCCTCCTCCCCAAGAGGTGCGGGCCAGCCGCTTCCACAGAGAGTACTGGCTGGCCACTCAGCCAAGGGATGCTGGCTAGTCACTTCTTTTCTTCAAAAACTTGGTATGGCAAATTTGTGAACGAAAAAATTGGTATGAAAATTTGTGTCTAATCAAAGATCTCTAATATATATTTTTGTTATTTTAATAGGTGTAATTACAAATTTATTTGTTAAATTATATATATTTTTTACTTTTTTAAAAATTTTTGAAAACAAAATTAGATGAAACATCCCGTGCGATTTGCACAATTAACACCTAGTATTGATTTTTCTATTTTAACTAGAATCAAATCCTATTAGTGATTTATAAAAAGGTTTGGGCCAAAATATAACAAAAGTATTTTGGATGTGTTTGGCTAGCATTTGGGATTGAGATGGAAATTAGAAACTCTACCATTGTTATGTGTTTATGTAGTTCTTTCTTACTTGTTTGGTTTGAATAAAGAATATATTTCATTATTTTGATAATTTAATCAATTTGAAACTCAAGTCACAAGTAGAAAATGAAAATGGCATTTTCTAACTTGGACTTCCATTATTATAAAATAATTCCCATAGTGATTAACTAAACAATATCTATGGGTATCATTAACTTTGATTTCTATTATTTCCCCTTATACCCATAAACTAAACACCTCCTTATTAGTATAATGAAACTCATTTCTTGTTCAAAGCAAATAAGTATGAAAAAATGACATAAATTCATATTAATAGTGATGTTTATAATTTTCATTCTTATATACAGAGTTTATAATTTTTATTCGAATTTTGATTTTCAAATGCAAACCAAACATCTACTTAGTCACGTTAAGGATTCAAGAGGACAATGAATTACACTTTATGTTAATGAATTGCAAATTATTACTTTCAGACAATGGGTAGAAAGATGAGCGACTATTGATGCCACACTAATCATGTAGCTAAATGACCGAAATCAGTTTATTTATCGCAAATCATTAGATATCTGTAGAAAATATTTGTTACCGAGTACTCGTTAGAAAATGTGGCAAATGTTAGGGTGTGATCGTTTGTGATGGAATTGAAAATATTTTTCTTCAAAAATATGTTACATAACAAAATTTATTTTTCATACAATTTTTTGGTGGTCAGTTGACAAAATAAAAATATTTTGAAATAAAAATTTTTAACGGTTTTATCTTCAATTTTATGAATACAAGTTAAAAAAATAAACTAATAACAATGGTAATAAATACCTTACAAATAATTGTGGTCAATAAAACATTGATTTTGTTCAAAATTAAATGATAGTACAACATATTAGTAAAATATACATAATGATAGTTATATTAGTGTGGGACCCATGATTAAATGGAAAAGAATTGAAATCGAAAATAAATTTAGCAAATGAAATTATAAAAGTAAGTATTTGAGATTTATTATCACCCTTGAATTATCTGAAAAATAACTTACAATCAAAAATTTTCGTAAGTTATTTTCAGCCATAGGAAGGAAAATTAGAAAATATTTTACACTGAAAAATATTTTTCAGTATTTGACACCAAAAAATTTCAAAAAAATATTTGTTCATCCAAATGAACACTCTTAATTCCAACCGAAATCCGTTTCAAAATGTCCATTTACATAATAGAAAATAATTAGAAATTCTTGGTTTATGACCTATATATAAACCTTGAGCGGATGACATCAGTGATGTTAGATATTGAGCGATATGCTAATGAGATCTAATATCATAATTATTTATATAATTTGTTTAATAATGGCAAAGTTTATGTCACAAAAAATATTTAAATCGATCAAATTTCTATTTTTTACTTGTAAATCTTATTGTATGAATTAAATAATATTATAAAATAAATAATATAACAAAATATAAAAAATATATATTTATAAAATTTAATTCTAATAATAAAATTTATAAATGGAATAGAAAGATGAGTCTACATAATATTTTTCTTACTTCACAAGATTTATGTGCGGATCATCAATGAGTATTTTCATACATAATAAAGTACTATTAACACACCATTAAGAACTCCAAATATACATAACAGTCAAATACATCAATATATTACTAAATTATTAAATTATTTATTTTATAAATTTATTTATTAAACAATCTTTTAAGTATGTGCATAAAATCACTCTATTTATTTTCACATATGTAAAATAATTTAGTAACTAAATTTAGTTTATGGACATTGTATGCTGCCATCAGTGCATTTTGCTCTATAAATAAAAGGCACCAACTAACTCATACTTCTCCCACAGCTTGAGAGCTCCCAGACGGAATGAGGCAATCAGAGAGAGAGGGATTTCTTTAGGGTGGTTGCCCCTTCTCTGTTTTTAGCCTATGATTTCTTTCTTCATCAAAAACCCCAACAGCCCGTCAATCTTTTTCAATGGTTAATTGTAATAAGTACCCTTTTTTTTTTTAATTTGTATTAAGCGGAAAGTATCCAACTCCAAGGCTGAGTTTGCGAGTTTACAAAACAAAAATCACCCGAGGGCTACTGAGGTGATCCGACCCGTATCGTGGCGGGGCAACTCGAATAATATTGGGGTTTTGCATGTGTGCCATGGCGGTGTTTCTCCACTCTCCCTCGCAAGATCTGAGCTCAATTTCCGATGAGGGCAAAATGGTCATTTTGTGCTCTGGCAATAACACTAGCAACCTTTCCTTTCAGCTTTTCTCGTGAATGAGGCAATCAGAGGGGAGATTGGGATTTCTGTAATAGGGTGGTTGCCCCAGCCCCTCCTCTCTCTCTCTGTTTTCAGCCTATGATTTCTTTAATGCAAAACCAAACAGCCCTTTAGTTGTTGTTCTTGATGATGATGATGGTGATGATGCCGCTGCTAATGACTTCTTGTTGTTGACTATAGTATCTGTGAAGGAAATGAGGGAGGCTGTGATGATACTGGTAGTGTTTCTTACAAAAGCAATGGAGCCGGGCATTGATGGTACAACCCAACCCGTATCTTGGCAGGGCAGCTCGGATGCAGCCATGGCGGTGTGGACAACCACAATGCTCCGGTGAAATGCGAGTTCTGAGCCTTATTTCCATCCTCAAAATGTCTTATATAGGTTGGTTAGAAATATGTGGTTTCTTTCCTTATTTGCAAGTTGATTATATTGAGGAGTTTGTATGCTAATCTAATGGCATTTTACCGCCTCAAGCGGGATCGAACCTGGGACCTTCCAAGTAGTATACTTTACTAATGTGATCTTTTGGGATAATAGGGGATAAAGCATCGCTCTTTTAACTCTAAAGAATGCTAGAATGAGGGTGCAGAGAGAGTTTGGGGGAGTTTCTAAGGGTTGTTGCCCCTCTCTGCATTTCCCCGATGATTTCATAGAAAATCAACAGCCCTTATCCAAGAAAACAAACCCCAAAAAAAAAAAATAATAATAATAATAATAATTGGTGAAGATATACTTTTCCGGGTGATGATGGTTCTGTCATCATTTTCAGTCATAAGGCGTCTTTTCCTCAGTGAATATTGGCTGTGATGGTACCACTCTTGTTGAGTTGTGTATTGTGAATTGGGCATAGGTGCTAATGGGACTTGTATCTTGGCAGGGCAACCCTGATGGTATGGGTATTACCACACATGCAAAAGGGTTTGCAGCCATGGCAGTGCCCCTCCATCTTTGCTTGTTTTTACTATATATCTGAGCCTTTCTCTAGCTATATGTGTATGACTGTGTGTTGTGTGTGAAAGATAATTGATGCGATTTTTGGTACAAAGTTGCTCTTGCAGGATAAATATTGCTCTTTTGAATTATGGGACACCCTTGAATAGTTGGGCTCTCTTACAATTAGAAAAAGATTGAGGCTTCAGGGGAATGGGATTTCTTTAAAAGGTTGGTTGCCCCTCTCTGTTTAGCCTATGATGTCTTCGTTATGGAAAACAAGAAACAACAGCCCTTGCTTCACTAGTACTAGTACTTATCAACAAGAATGAGGCTTCGGCAGTTTGGCTAAACCAACGAGAAAAAGGATAAAGAAAATAATGTTAAAAGGCTGTGATGACGTCGTATGAGCTAGGGAATCGGGCATTGATGATGTAAACTGATCGGCGTATCTTGGCAGGGCAACCTGGAAGGCATGTTTTTAGTGGGGGTGTTCTGTTTCGGTTTGATTATATTTCTTCCATGCAACCCGGTGATTTGCAGCCATGGCGGTGTCAGGTGCTCAATGCCTGATCCATGAAAGATCTGAGCCTCAGTACTTCTTAATATGCATGTTTTAGATCCATAGGCATGGATTTAATAATGCTTTCTGTAGTTATGTTTCTTCTTTTGATAATGATTACCTCCTTTTCTATTTATAATATTTGGTAAGTTCATCTGTGTCGAATTCACTCTTTTAACCCTGTTTGGTAGTTGCTTGAAGAGGTGATTTTGGTATTTTGAGTTTCATAGACTGAGTTGTGATCAAAGTAATTGCTTGTAGTCTACAGTTGTTTATAGACTACAAACATAATGATTTCAACATGAAGCCACAATTCAACTACACTTCTGTTTGAATACTTCATTTTATGCACATTCACTTTGTATTTGCTGTTTGATCATTATAACTTCATGTTTGTCTACAGTACCCACTATCTGCCATTCTCACCATCTTCTCTTCAATCAAACAAAAAATAAAGGAGAAAAATACAGTAAGTTAGTGGGTTGTCATGGATTCCATTTTATGTCGGTTGTTAAGAAGCTTTGTTTCTTCATCTTAGAATGGGCTTTGATTCTCAATGGCCCTTTCTCCCTTTCCATTGTTCTTCCTCTTGTAAAATATAAATAAATTGTTGTGATGTTGAATATTCTCAAGCTTGTCCACAATGGAGCCAAAATGACCAGTATCATGATAGGAGGACTTGAATGATTGTGTCAGAAGAGTCTGGTAAGCATCTCAGGTTTTGTAGCAATGGGAGCCTCTTGGTCTCATTGCCTGGTCAGAAGGCAGATCTGATCCCACGTTTCAATGTGATATGAATCTCATTAGCATCTGTCTCTTATACACATCCCCCCCCCTTCTTTCTAGATGTGGGTTAGCTGATGGGTTTACAATTTTCTCTGATTAGGTACTTGCTTTTTAACCTATGTAAGGGCAAACCTCAGTTAGATCCTTCATTAGCTGTGTCATTGCCACAGACAGCACTAGCAAAGATCAGGTTACTACTATTGTTTGTAATGGCTTTAGGGTGGTCCACTAGGAAGGATCTGATTCAAAAAAATGTGGTTGCAAGGATGCCATGCTCAGAACTAGTACTCATTCAGATTATCTGCTTTTGTCCTTGTCTAAAAATATTTTGAATTTTGGTGCTTCATAGAATATCAGATTGACAGGCATATTGGTATTGTATTTGATGTCTCATATGCTTTATATGTATCTTAACTCTGATCTGAATCTACTATTTCTTTACATAATTAGATTAAAGAAAAAGCAAATTTTGTGTACTAGTGCTACAAAAAAAAAATTCCCTGTTTGTGTCCCTGCGCAAGTTTTGGTGCTGGTCAATTTTGGTCAAGTTCCAATGTATATATATATAGAATTGCCTGTATATATTACCTGTAGGCTTGACAAGTGCTGAATGTTGTTAATATTCTTGATGTACTGTTGTAAAGCTGCATATGTAATGATTCAAGAGTTAAGAAACCATTTGAGTGAGTAAATGGTGCGCTGCTGTTATTTCGGAATCTCTTATTTTGATTTGGTAGCTTTTTTCAAAAAATGGGGAAATTTTATGCTTTTAACAGAAACAATTGTTGAGCCATCTAGAATATTCTCTGGTGCGTCATTGCTTGTGCTGGGATATCAGCTTTGTAGTTCAAAAGATTATTTAGAGTTTGCAAGCTACAAGCAAAAGAATGCACCTAATCTTATTTATTTTGTGAAACTGGCATGGGATTAGCCTTTGCAACCCAGGCTTTTATCTTCAAGAAACGTTGGTGGTTAGCCCATTCAATTATTTCAGGACACAGTGTATTCAGCAGGAAGAAAACCTTGAACCATTTGGGTACTGTAACATATCTTTCTTTCCGGCAAACTGAGTCCACAAATGCTTTTGCACAATCATTTGAGTGTGTCCTCATGATTGGCAGCTGATCGCTATCAATGAAAGCCTGCACAAGACCAGCAATGTTGGAAGGAATCCTGATTTCCAGTGTATTCTTGATGTACCTACATAAAGTGAATTTTCAAATCCTTTTAAAGGTATCTTACATTAACCAGTTCTGTATTTACTTCTGTGGTTCCTTCCTTGGTTAAGTGTTTCCCTTTGATAATCTCCGACTCTACATGACCAGGAGTTGCAATTGTTATTGAGATATCGGGAGCCAGTTCAACTCTCATTGTTTCATAGAAGCTCACCAAAGCTGCTTTACTTGCCTGAAAAATCAGTTTACTACATTGCAGTGCAATTTACTAACAAGGAAAGTTAAGTAGCATTCAAAACAGAATAAGCATATGCGAATTTCTTACTGAATAAATACTCAATCCTGGAGGGTTCAAAATCGCAGCAGATGATGCATTAACTAAAATGGATCCCTTGGTCCTTTTCAGGTGAGGAATTGCGAAGTAAGTCGGGTACAAACTGACCCCCAGAAATTCACATCCTGTACCAATTTGAAGAGTTCAGGATGTGAGATATAACTTGGTTTGAGAGATTTTTTTTTAGAGCTATATTTCTATAGTAGTGTACTCTAAAAGTCATGAAGATTACCATTACAGATTGGAGATTTGTAATGTCAGCTGCATCTTCAATTAAGCACATAGAGACAATTCCTGCATTATTGACAACATGATCCACTGAAAGTAAAGTGATTAGGCTCTTTGTAGAGGTGTTCACTCATTTGTATTTTAAACATGTAGCTACAGCCTACAAGCCAAAAAGGCAAAACAGCTTGGAAGTCTTCTGTTAGATTTTTTAGTTTTATACTTGTGTTATACTATTAAAAAGATGACATGTTTCGTGGTGTAATACAAATGTAACAAAAAATTGATAGCCGAAAAGGAAAAATAGAAAAACACGTACATCTGCCAAAATGGTTGACTGCTTCCTCAACAAATCTCTTGCAGTCATCGACCTTGAGTACTTGTGTATGATATCCGCGCGTATGGGGACAACGTCCGGGGACCCCAGTTTCCGGGCTTTCTCAGCGACATTCTTGAGGAGATTCTCCCGCCTGGCAATAATAACTAGACAAGCTCCTCTTTTTGCATATTCATAAGTCAAGTGCTGCATTTATATAATTATATATGTACAATATGTTTATTCCAGAAGTTTATGGCAAATTACTAATCAAAATTGATCAAAAAAGAGCGAAAAAGAAATTTTTCTTAAGATTGGAATATTAATCTGTGCGTACCTCTCCAATTCCTGATGATGCACCCGTGATTAGAACTACTTTCCCTTTGATGTCTTTATTAGAAAAGTACCTAGAAAAAATCATCGCGAGTTTGTGAATGTAGAAGTAAGGTAGCAGAGTCCAAAGAAACACTAGGCCGATGATTAGACGAAACGTTAAGAAGAGAGCCATGGTTCTGTTGCTGTGGTCGCAGTCAATTGATAAAAATGGAGGAACTGATTCTCCTATTTATTTGTGAATGGTAGAATTGGTTACATTTGCACAAGATGACAAAACACTATTAACGTATTAATTTCAACGGTAAATTATTTTGGTTGATCCTATTTTGAATCACATCTACTTGTAATCTTAATCATCATAATTGTATATTATAAAATCTTGTTTATGTGAGTTGATTTTATTTATTTCATAAAGTTGAAAATATTTTATAGAATTTACAAATAGAATCTTGTTTATGTGAGTTAATTTTATTTATTTCATAAAGTTAAAAATATTTTATAAAATTTATAAGTAGAATTAAAATTAAAATTATTAATAGAGTAATTTCAAATGAGCCGAACAATTATGTGATTAGATATAATGTTAATCCAAGTGTCACGACTGGTTCATTACCGATATAATATTTATATCCAAATGTCACATTAAGTCTTGTTCATTACCATGTTGGATCATTCTAAATTTAGGGAAAAAGGCGAATTACTTTACTTATTTTTGTATATTAATTAATCTGATCTCTTATTTATTATAACAAATAAATTTGGTTCTCATCTTTCAAAAAAAATTAAACAATCTAAAACGTAAGATGAAAATTATGATTATTAATCTGTAAGAGATATATTATTAATAATTCTGATAGTTTGTCTACACTTGCTATTACAAGTCTTAAACAGACGAAAAATCAAATTAATTTTTTTGATTAAAAAAAATTAAATTAACTGATAAGTTAAAGATAAGAGACAATTTAATATTTTTCCATTTCTGAAAACATGCAGTGCCTTTGCTGCTTTGCAACTTTTATAGTTCCAAGAGATCCAAATAAATCCGTTAAAATATAAGAGTTGAGAGATCCAAATTAATGTAGTTCATTTGAGGTTATGGTTTGATTGATGGATTTAAAGAATCATTTAAAAAAAAATTTATTGTTGAAATAATTTGTAAAATTAAAATAGATTAATTTTAAATTTATTTAAATTAAAAAAATATAACATAAATAATTTTTTAATTTAAATAAATTTAAAATTTATTTATTTTTATTTGATTTCATAAATTCTTTTAATAAATAAATAAATTTTAAATAAATTCATAGACGTAAACACAATCTAATAGAAATTGAACTTCGTAGACAACAAATGCCTCGACGAGATGGTCTACGATCCCATTAAAGCCGAATTAATTTTGTACACTCGCATGTTTTGGTCAGTGACGTGTACAATTTGGGTGAAAATTTCGTCAAAGTTGGATGGAGAGGACTAGTATTTTGGGAATTTCTCTAAGGCACGCCTTAGAATTTAAGGCCAGAAAAAGGTACTAATTTCTGATGCGATGGGACTCAATCGAATAAAGAATAGACACGTGGGCCACATTTGCAAATAAAAAATCGGAAGTTGCTGACTTGCTGCCGGTTAATGACGGTAATTAATGGAAACTTGTAGTCTAAGAAACAATCGATTTAAGAGGTTTCCAACCAAGAGCTGCTTCGTCTAATAGTTCAGTTCTTAGGTTGATATTCAATAGAATAGAGAGACTGAGTCAATCAGTCATCTGTCACAACAAACAAGGCAAGTTCACTTGACGGACCATTTTTTGCCGGTGGAGGAATCATTTTTGTAGTAAAAAAAACTTATTGCATGCAGCTTGTCGGAAAAAGTGATTGAAAATTGAAAACAAATCAAAATAATTCAATGTCTACAAATTTTTTTAATAAATTATTTTTTTGTATTTTAAATACTTATGTACTACAATATTATTTGTTTTAAATATTTTATACTGTATAAATTTTTAAAATTAAGAAAATAGTTCTCTAAAAACAACAATAGAATTCCCTAAAATTTTATTTGTGACATAACAAAGTAGTCAACAAATGTAACTAAAGCAAAGTTGATGTGGTGCAACTTATTTATTACTTTGAAATTTTTAAAAATGTTGTTAATTTTTTATGTGGCAGAAAAAGATATTTTGGATTATTTGTTTATTAAAAAAATTATTTGAGGGTAATTCTATAATTTTATGAAGGAATTATGTTGTTGGATTTAAATGTTTGTACAATACAAACTTTTAAAACACATGATAGTGTACTGTATAAATTTTTAAAGTATAATGTGAATAGTTTCGTTACGAAATTCGAGAATCTTTCAATATTTGAATTGCTATTTGTACAATACCATTAATTCGTGAATTTTTGGATGACTTGTACAAGTAGCATTAATGAAAAATAATTTCTTCGTTAAAGAGGGACTAGATTTAAATAATTGTAAATATTGGAATGTGAACCATTGGTTGTAATAAGAGTTAATGAATGTGGTGTAATTGTTATTTCGAACACATTTGAAAAACCAAATAGAGGAAAATGTAAGAAATGGAATAGTCATTTTGTGCTCAATTTCCGATGAGGGCAAAATGGTCATTTTGTGCTCTGGCAATAACACTAGGAACCTTTCCTTTCAGCTTTTCTCGTGTCTTATGAGGCAATCAGAGGGGAGATTGGGATTTCTGTAATAGGGTGGTTGCCCCAGCCCCTCCTCTCTCTCTCTGTTTTCAGCCTATGATTTCTTTAATGCAAAACCAAACAGCCCTTTAGTTGTTGTTCTTGATGATGGTGATGGTGATGGTGATGATGCTAATGACTTCTTGTTGTTGACTATAGTATCTGTGAAGGAAATGAGGGAGGCTGTGATGATACTGGTAGTGTTTCTTACAAAAGCAATGGAGCCGGGCATTGATCTTATACAACATCCAACCCGTATCTTGGCAGGGCAGCTCGGATGCAGCCATGGCGGTAACACAGTGGACAACTACAATGCTCCGGTGAAATGCGAGTTCTGAGCCTTATTTCCATCCTCAAAATGTCTATATAGGTTGGTTAGAAATATGTGGTTTCTTTCCTTCTTTGCAAGTTGATTATATTGAGGAGTTTGTATGCTAATCTAATGGCATTTTACCGCCTCAAGCGGGATCGAACCTGGGACCTTCTAAGTAGTATACTTTACTAATGTGATCTTTTGGGATAATAGGGGATAAGTAGATCGCTCTTTTAACTCTAAAGAATGCTAGAATGAGGGTGCAGAGAGAGTTTGGGGGAGTTTCTAAGGGTTGTTGCCCCTCTCTGCATTAAATCAACAGCCCTTATCCAAGAAAACAAACCCCCAAAAAAAAAAATAATAATAATAATAATAATAATTGGTGAAGATATACTTTTCCGGGTGATGATGGTTCTGTCATCATTTTCAGTCATAAGGCGTCTTTTCCTCGGTGAATATTGGCTGTGATGGTACCACTCTTCTTGAGTTGTCGTATTGTGAATTGGGCATAGGTGCTAATGGGACTTGTATCTTGGCAGGGCAACCCTGATGGTATGGGTATTACCACACATGCAAAAGGGTTTGCAGCCATGGCAGTGCCCCTCCATCTTTGCTTGTTTTTACTATATATCTGAGCCTTTCTCTAGCTATATGTGTATGACTGTGTGTTGTGTGTGAAAGATAATTGATGCGATTTTTGGTACAAAGTTGCTCTTGCAGGATAAATATTGCTCTTTTGAATTATGGGAACCCTTGAATAGTTGGGCTCTCTTGTAATTTTAGCTCAAAGATTGAGGCTTCAGGGGAATGGGATTTCTTTAAAAGGGTGGTTGCCCCTCTCTGTTTAGCCTATGATGTCTTCGTTATGGAAAACAAGAAACAACAGCCCTTGCTTCACTAGTACTAGTACTTATCAACAAGAATGAGGCAATAGAGGTTGGATTTCTTTGTGCTTCGGCAGTTCGGCTAAACCAACGAGAAAAAGGATAAAGAGAAATAATGTTAAAAGGCTGTGATGACGTCTTATGAGCTAGGGAATCGGGCATTGATGATGTAAACTGATCCGTATCTTGGCAGGGCAAGGCATGTTTTTAGTGGGGGTGTTCTGTTTCGGTTTGATTATATTTCTTCCATGCAACCCAGTGATTTGCAGCCATGGCGGTGTCAGGAGCTCAATGCCTGATCCATGAAAGATCTGAGCCTCAGTACTTCTTAATATGCATGTTTTAGATCCATAGGCATGGATGTAATAATGCTTTCTGTAGTTATGTTTCTTCTTTTGATAATGATTACCTCCTTTTCTATTTATAATATTTGGTAAGTTCATCTGTGTCGAATTCACTCTTTTAACCCTGTTGGTAGTTGCTTGAAGAGGTGATTTTGGTATTTTGAGTTTCATAGACTGAGTTGTGATCAAAGTAATTGCTTGTAGTCTACAGTTATTTATAGACTACAAACATAATGATTTCAACATGAAGCCACAATTCAACTACATCCTTCTGTTTGAATACTTCATTTTATGCACATTCACTTTGTATTTGCTGTTTGATCATTATAATTCATGTTTGTCTATAGTACCCACTATCTGCCATTCTCGCCATCTTCTCTTCAATCAAACAAGAAAATAAAGGAGAAAAATATAGTAATTTAGTGGGCTGTCATGGATTCCATTTTATGTCGGTTGCTATTAAGCTTTGTTTCTTCATCTTAGAATGGGCTTTGATTCTCAATGGCCCTTTCTCCCTTTCCATTGTTCTTCCTCTTGTAAAATATAAATAAATTGTTGTGATGTTGAATATTCTCAAGCTTGTCCACAATGGAGCCAAAATGACCAGTATCATGATAGGAGGACTTGAATGATTGTGTCAGAAGAGTCTGGTAAGCATCTCAGGTTTTGTAGCAATGGGAGCCTCTTGGTCTCATTGCCTGGTCAGAAGGCAGATCTGATCCCACGTTTCAGTGACCATTATGAATTTATCTTGCATGAGCTCTCTCTCCCTCCCCCCGCTCCCCTTCTTTCTAGATGTGGGTTTAGCTGATGGGTTTACAATTTTCTCTGATTAGCTACTTACTTTTTAACCTATGTATGGGCAAACCTCAGTTAGATCCTTCATTAGCTGTGTCATTGCCACAGACGGCACTAGCAAAGATCAGGTTACTACTATTGTTTGTAATGGCTTTAGGGTGGTCCACTAGGAAGGATCTGATTCAAAAAAATGTGGTTGCAAGGATGCCATGCTCAGAACTAGTACTCATTCAGATTATCTGCTTTTGTCCTTGTCTAAAAGTATTTTGAATTTTAGTGCTTCATAGAATATCGGATTGACAATATTGGTATTGTATTTGATGTCTCATATACTTTATATGTATCTTAACTCTTATCTGAATCTAGTATTTCTTTACATAATTAGATTAAAGAAAAAGCAAATTTTGTGTACTAGTGCTACAAAAAAAAATTTCCCTGTTTGTGTCCCTGTGCAAGTTTTGGTGCTGGTCAATTTACATGGTCAAGTTCCAATGTATATATATATAGAATTGCCTGTATATATTACCTGTAGGCTTGAAAGTGCTGAATGTTGTTAATATTCTTGATGTACTGTTGTAAAGCCGCATATGTAATGATTCAAGAGTTAAGAAACCATTTGAGTCAGTAAATGGTGCGCTTAACATCCAGTCTTGACATCAACCAATTCAAGTTAAATAGTATTGCTCTTATTTCTGAATCTCTTATTTTGATTTGGTAGCTTTTTTCGAAAAACGGGGAAATTTTATGCTTTTAACAGAAACAATTGTTGAGCCATCTAGAATATTCTCTGGTGCGTCATTGCTTGTGCTGGGATATCAGCTTTGTAGTTCAAAAGATTATTTAGAGTTTGCATGCTACAAGCAAAAGAATGCACCTAATCTTATTTATTTTGTGAAACTGGCATGGGATTAGCCTTTGCTACCCAGGCTTTTATCTTCAAGAAACGTTGGTGGTTAGCCCACTCAATTATTTCAGGACACACAGTGTATTCAGCAGGAAGAAAACCTTGAACCATTTGGGTACTGTAACATATCTTTCTTTCCGGCAAACTGAGTCCACAAATGCTTTTGCACAATCATTTGAGCTCATGATTGGCAGCTGATCGCCATCACTGAAAGCCTGCACAAGACCAGCAATGTTGGAAGGAATCCTTTTCGAGTGTATTCTTGATGTACCTACATAAAGTGAATTTTCAAATCCTTTTAAAGGTATCTTACATTAAACTGTTCTGTATTAACTTCTGTGGTTCCTTCCTTGGTTAAGTGTTTCCCTTTGATAATCTCCGACTCTACATGACCAGGAGTTGCAATTGTTATTGAGATATCGGGAGCCAGTTCAACTCTCATTGTTTCATAGAAGCTCACCAAAGCTGCTTTACTTGCCTGAAAAATCAGTTTACTACATTGCAGTGCAATTTACTAACAAGGAAAGGTAAGTTGCATTCAAAAGAGAATAAGCATATGCGAATTTCTTACTGAAATAAATACTCAATCCTGGAGGGTTCAAAATCGCAGCAGCTGATGCATTAACTAAAATGGATCCCTTGGTCCTTTTCAGGTGAGGAATTGCGAAGTAAGTTGGGTAAACTGACCCCCAGAAGTTCACATCCTGTACCAATTTGAAGAGTTCAGGATGTGAGATATAACTTGGTTTGAGAGAGATTTTTTTTTAGAGCTATATTTCTATAGTAGTGTACTCTAAAAGTCATGAAGATTACCATTACAGATTGGAGATTTGTAATGTCAGCTGCATCTTCAATTAAGCACATAGAGACAATTCCTGCATTATTGACAACATGATCCACTGAAAGTAAAGTGATTAGGCTCTTTGTAGAGGTGTTCACTCATTTGTATTTTAAACATGTAGCTACAGCCTAGAAGCCAAAAAGGCAAAACAGCTTGGAAGTCTTCTGTTAGATTTTTTAGTTTTATACTTGTGTTACATTTTAAATATGACATGTTTCGTGGTGCAATACAAAGTGTAGCTACATCGAAGATTGATAGCCGAAAAGGAAAAATAGAAAAACACGTACATCTGCCGAAATGGTTGACTGCTTCCTCAACAAATCTCTTGCAGTCATCGACCTTGAGTACATCCGCGCGTATTGGGACAACGTCCGGGGACCCCAGTTTCCGGGCTTTCTCAGCGACATCATTGAGGAGATTCTCCCTCCTGGCAATAATAACTAGACAAGCTCCTCTTTTGGCATATTCATAAGTCAAGTGCTGCATTTATATAATTATATATGTACAATATGTTTATTCCAGAAGTTGATGGTCAAATGACTAATCAAAATTGATCTCTTATACAATCTAGAATGTGTCTAAGAGACGCATAACTAGTGGTGCTTTAACAGACATGGTAGTATATCATAAGATGGAATATTAATCTGTGCGTACCTCTCCAATTCCTGATGATGCACCTGTGATTAGAACTACTTTCCCTTTGATGTCTTTATTAGAAAAGTACCTAGAAAAAATCATCACGAGTTTGTGAATGTAGAAGTAAGGTAGCAGACTCCAAAGAAACACTAGGCCGAGGATTAGACGAAACGTTAAGAAGAGAGCCATGGTTCTGTTGCTGTGGTTGCAGTGAAATTGATAAAAATGGTGGAACTGATCCTCCTATTTATTTGTGAAAGAATTGGTTACATTTGTGACAAAACACTATTAACGTATTAATTTCAACGGTAAATTATTTTGGTTGACCCTATTTTGAATCTCATCTACTTGTAATCTTAATCATCATAATTATATATTATAAAATCTTGTTCTATGTGAGTTGATTTTATTTATTTCATAAAGTTGAAAATATTTTATAGAATTTACAAATAGAATCTTGTTAATTTTTTAATTTAAATAAATTTAAAATTTATTTATTTTTATTTCATAAATTCTTTTAATAAATAAATAAATTTTAAATAAATTCATAGACGTAAACACAATCTAATAGAAATTGAACTTCGTAGACAACAAATGCCTCGACGAGATGGAAGTTCTACGATCCCATTAAAACCGAATTAATTTCTACACTCGCATGTTTTGGTCAGTGACGTGTACAATTGGGTGAAAATTTCGTCAAAGTTGGATGGAGAGGACTAGTATTTTGGGAATTTCTGTAAGGCACGCCTTAGAATTTAAGGCCAGAAAAAGGTACTAATTTCTTATGCGATGGGACTCAATCGAATAAAGAATAGACACGTGGGCCACATTTGCAAATAAAAAATCGGAAGTTGCTGACTTGCTGCCGGTTAATGACGGTAATTAATGGAAACTTGTAGTCTAAGAAACAATCGATTCAAGGGGTTTCCAACCAAGAGCTGCTTCGTCTAATAGTTCAGTTCTTAGGTTGATATTCAATAGAATAGAGAGACTGAGTCAATCATTTAGCCTTGCCCATTCTTTTGTGGGTATGTGCTAAAGGAAGTGTAGAAGTAGGAGTAGCATGTCTTCAGCCTCACCATAGACTAAACTCGCTGTGAACTTTTTCGATTATTAAAAAAAAAATTGGATGGATGTCCTTTTACTTGATATTATATTAGTAAAGGGTATTATATTAGTAAAGCCTAAAGGCCCTTTACTAATATAACAGAAGGCAAGTCAATAAACTCCTATTTAAGTAAAGCCACTGTTTCTTGGTGGGAATGCAAAGGCAGTACCCCTATCACAACAAGGCAAGTTCAATTGACGGACTACTTTTTGCCTGCGGAGGAATCGTTTTTGTAGTAAAAAAAAGCTTATTGCATGTAGCTTGCCGGAAAAAGTGGTTGAAAATTGAAAACAAATCAAAATAATTCAATGTCTACAAATTTTTTTAATAAATTATTTTTTTGTGTTTTAAATACTTATGTACTTCAATATTATTTGTTTTAAATACTTATACTGTACAAATTTTTAAAATTAAGAAAATAGTTCTCTAAAAACAACAATAGAATTCCCTAAAATTTTATTTGTGACATAACAAAGTAGTCAACAAATGTAACTAAAGCAAAGTTGATGTGGTGCAAACCTTATTTATTCCTTTGAAATTTTTAAAAATGCTGTTAATTTTTTATGTGGCAGAAAAAGATTTTTTGGGTTATTTGTTTATTAAAAAAATTATTTGAGGGTAATTCTATAGTTTTATTAAGGAATTATGTTTTTGGATTTAAATGTTTGTACAGTATAAACTTTTAAAACACATGATAGTGTACTGTATAAATTTTTAAAATATAATGTGAATAGTTTCGTTACGAAATTCGAGAATTTTTCAATATTTGAATTGCTATTTGTACAATACCATTAATTCGTGAATTTTTGGATGACTTGTACAAGTAGCATTAATGAAAAATAATTTCTTCGTTAAAGAGGGACTATATTTAAATAATTGTAAATATTGATACGTGATTGGTTGAATAAGAGTTAATGAATGTGGTGTAATTGTTATTTCGAACACCTTTGAAAAACAAATAGAGGAAAATGTACGAAATAGAATAGTAGGCACTACAAGTGAAATGTTTTGATGTTCTAGAATAAATTTGATTATGAAAGTTTCAAATTTTCAAAGGTGAAGGATATCAAGCCCCAAGTTACAAGCAATTGGAAGTAGGGATATTCATCATGACCTGCTGGGTCAAAAAATTCGATGAATCAATTTGATTCGAACCAGAAAAAGAGGGTAATCGAACCGCATTCTGAAAGCGAGGCAAATAGCAGATTAGGTCACTCAGGTTAAGAATCGGGTAGCATGTCACATTTTTGTAACCCGTCGAGTACTCGATTGGTCCATTTCAAGGGTAATTTTGTGAATTTGGCTAATAAGGTTTCATGATAAGTTAATATTTATTAGGGTTATTAATAATCACTCACGTCTGTTTTTTCAGTTCTTCGTCTTCCCTTTCTCTTCCTCCTCAATCATCTCTTCCCTTCTTCTTTCTCGCATCCTCACATCCTCACATTCACATCTGTATACACATGTATATTGTATTTAACTGTACACATGCTATTGACCTATTACTACTTCCTAGTTTGTTGCTATTGGAATGTAATAGGTTTGGGATGTATTTTGTGATTTAAACTTAATTGTTATTGATTTAATTGTGAAATTAATTTACCTAACTATAATTATTCAAATTTTTATGTTTTGTTATTAGAGAGGGTCAAGTACTCAGACTAATCCGACAGATACCAGGTACCTCTTTTATATAGATCGGGTAGAAAATTAGAATTTTCTTAACCCAATCAATGGGGGGTCGAGCACTTTTTTAACTAATGGACCAGGTACTCGATCCATGAATTCCTCTAATTGGAAAGAAAGTTTTAAGCAGGTCAATTTATTTGAACGCATTTGCATCTAAGCATTTAAGCATTTGGTATTTGTTACAGGTGTTTCATACTATTTGATGTATTTGGTATTTAAGTAAAAAAAAAAAACGGAAGTGAAAAGTTGATTTTGTCAACAGTCCGTAGTTTGTGTCGAATGATCTTTGCCGTTGGTAAATTGTTAAAAAAAAAAAGGAAAAATTACCTTATTAGTCCTCTAATTATTTTATTAAAACAAAAATGGTCCCTCAATTTTAATTTCAGCCGAATTAGTCCCTGACTAAATATTTGTATCCACTTTGATCCTCAAATGGCACTTTCGTCCAAAAAATAAATTTTTTGAATTTTGATCGGTGTTACTAAGGGCATAATCATCAAATCATCTGGTCATATGATTTTTGCTTTTCTTTTTTTTAAAAAAAATCACCTTATTAGTCCTCTAACTATTTTATTAAAACTAAAATGGTTTTCCAATTTAATTTTAACTGGATTAATCTCTAAACTAAAATATTGGTATCCAATTTGATCCATAAATGACGGTTCCATCAAAACATAAATTTTTTGAATTTTGACCGGTATTGACTAGGGATATAGCTGTCAGATCATCTGATCCTATGAGTTTTGTTTTTAAAAATAGTTTTAAACTTTATAATAAAAAGCCAACCATATATATAGATTAACGATGGTTTAGTAGTTAAACGCTTGACATTTTATTTTGTTGCTAATGCAGGATCGAAAAATACTGCCACGTAAACCTATATTCATTTTTTCCCAATAATTACATTTTATTTAAACTAAAATCATAAAATCATCCTTATCTTTCTCTTTACACCAATGCACCACCAATGCCACCCCTCCATCCCCTACCAGTGAAGTTTCCCACTTTCCTCTGTCTGCTACCACCATCTCCTCCTTCCCCATCTACTATCTCTCTTTTCTCACTGTCCCCACTCCTCCGCCACAACAATCACCAATTCCTACCCCTCTCGATCTCATCCCTTCCTCTATTTACTACCGCTATGTTCTCCTTTCCCATCACTCTCTCTCCCTTCCGGCTGCCACCATCCCTCTGTTGCAATTATAACCACTTTATCTCTCTCTCGCATCTCATTTCCTCCACCTCTAGTAGCCGGACTTCTCTCTATAGCCTCCATTTATTCCTTCTAACACATGTCTATATCAACGATCTTTGAAATTCAATCTGCAACCAACAACTTCCTAAACGCTATTCCATTTCTAGAAGTCGAACTTCTCCCTACAAATTCCTCCATTTATTTCTTTTGAAACATATCTATATTAAAGATTTCTTTAAAATCCAATCCGTAACCAACAAATTCTTAAACACTACACAATTTTCTCCTCCTCCTCCTCCCAGTTCTAGCGGTGCGAGCTTAATGGAAAGAACGTAATTATATTCCAGAGAAAACTCCATAAATGGATTTTGGAATTAAAGATGAAATCGAAGTTATTTGTGAATTGCAAAAACTATCATGTTAGTATCATCAAACTCTTTAGTTTTCTCGTTTCAAACAATCAAAGGACTAGATGATTTGACGGTTATGCCCCTAGTTAATACCGATTAACATTCAAAAAATTATGTTTCTCTTGGAGCGTACATTTAAGGATTAAATTGGATACCAGTATTTAGTTCAGGAATTAATCTAGCTAAAATTAAAGTTGGAGGACCATTTTTGTTTAAATGAAATAGTTAGAGGACTAATGAGGTGATTTTTAAAAAATAAAAATCATAGGACCAAATGATTTGACGGTTATGCCCCTAGTTAACACCTGTCAAAATTAAAAAAATTTATGTTTGAAGCTGTCATTTAGGGATCAAATTGAGATAAATATTAAGTTTAGGGACTAATCCAACTAAAATTAAAGTTGAGGGACTATTCTAGTTTTAATGAAATAGTTGGAGGACTAATACATGTAATTCTCCCTAAAACTAATATGTTAAAAGTTGTAAGAAATTATTAAAATTTTCTCCCATCGACAGTAATGTAACCCTAATGTTTTGACCACTAATTAAATTATTTTTTTAAAAAAAAATTGAACACTTTCATAGAGGTATAACAAAAAAAAAAAATGTGAACCATAGTATTTAAAAAAATGTGAACCACAGTAGTTTGTTAAAATTCGAGAAGAAGTGTTAAATATGTTTCCCAATTGATAGATATGTAGTCAGAATGTTGCTGTCATTAAATAGTTAATTAAAAAATTTTCAAACTAGGGCACCCAAGGCCATTATCGGTTAACTATGAGTAAATAAATCATACTTAATTTTTAATATATGTAGACAACAATAAGTTGAGAAAATAAGCATGTGCTAACATTATCGTGAAAAATTGTAACAAAAAAATATAAGTCGGAAGAATATGTAAACATTTTCTGATGATCATGACTATTAGTACGTTAACATACTAAACATAAGGCGACTTAAAAAATTGGTATGAAATATAAGCAATTTGTAACAACGGGTAAAATTGGTAGTCAATATTTAACAGTTGGAAATGTCCAAGATTTGTAACCATGGTAAAATCCACACAGGATTTATATTAGTGTGGTATTTGTTTAAATTTATGCCAAACTTATGAGTCCAACTAAATTAAATGTGCAAGCTGCATGCAAGTAAAAAATTAAGTATCAAAACTTATTTTTTACCATATTTTCACAACCGGCAGTAACGGAATGCAAAAATGTATGGTTGGCACCGAAATGTCGATGAAATTTTGGTTCACATGTTTCTTCTTACTATAACACTTATATGGCGAACTTTATACCAACTCCTTAGCATTTCATGTAATTTTAGTATAATTTATAATTAATTTATAACTTTTTTTGTTATTTTCCTCTCCCAAGTCATAACTTTCATTAATCCACCAATAATAACCTTCGTTAATTGATGTCCTCCTTTAAACTACCTATAATCTTTATAATTTTTTCATTTTTTTAAAAATTACATACACATATGTTTTGTATGCAGGAATTAAGGCTATCAACGGATCGGGTCTAAACCCAGATTCGATTCGATTAGATTCTAACTCGTTTATCTGGATATAAATTTAGGCATAAACTCGTTTACTCGGATCTGATTAGTCTACTTTATAAATGGATTGAATATGAATTTATTTGTTCCGACCTATTTAAGACCCAATTTGATTAGAAATAAAGTAAATAATATATATATACACACACCAAATATAATTATGTTAGAAACTTTTAACCCTTTACCTCTTTTTCTCCCTCCTTGTAGCCGACATACCTTCCTCTCCCTCCCTCTTTATCAAAATTTTCATTTTTCTCACCACTCTAGGAAATAGTACGATAGTGTAAAGTTTTTCTCCCTTGACTAGTCATCTCGTTGACGATCAAACCGGCATATCTGGTATTTCATCTCTCTTTTTTTTTTAGATCTAGAAAAAGGCCATATCATCTAGCCTTAAATTTTTAATTCTCTTGTTTTTTTTCATCTGGCCTAGGAAAGGCCAGATCATCTGGCCTTAAAATTTTAATTCTCTTTTGTTTTTCATTTTTGACCATTGTTTATTTATTTTTATTTTTTTCAGATCTAGAAAAAAGATTGTAGTTCTAAGAGTGCCAGATAGAGTAGGGCAGATTTTTTAACATAAATTTATGCTACGAGAAGATTAATATATATCTACTAAGGTATTTTTCACAAAATGAAAATTCATTAACAATTTTTTATTACTTTAGTGGAAAATAGAAACCACAGATATAATAAATATTTTTCATTAAGTTTTTTGCTATAAATGTTGGCTAATTTAATTTCTTATGTTGTACGAGGAGTTGGAGCTAGTAAAGGGAATGAAGAATCTGAAATGGAGTTTGTTATTGTGTTAAAAGTTGAAATATAAATATTTTATGTACAGGGTTGTAATTTGATGTGTTCAATATTCTAATGTTTTAGCAATAACTATGTTTGCAATTAGAATGTGCAATTGTTGTTGCTGTGATTTAAGATTCAATTTGGAAACTAAAATGCCTCAAATTTGAATTCTTGATGTTTTTTGGAGCTGATATATCTGGATCCGAAGACGGATTCGTATAATTAAGACCCGTAGGTTAATCTGAATTCGGAATTATTAATCGGATCCAAATTTAAAATTTTTAGTTCCAACTCGTATCAGATCCGTTTATAGGACTGGCAGGAATTATAGGGAATGAAAATACCTTTTCAACTTATTGTTTCTATTTTCTTGTTTGATATGATAAGTTCAAGTTGAAAAAGTCCTTCTATAAGGAAAACCCGTTCAAACTTAATTTTGGAATCTCAACGTCTTCAAAAAAATTGAGTAAAGACATTCCCATTTTTATGCTGAACAATAAAAAAGAATAGACATTCCATACTAACAATTTATGTTACCAAACTGTGACACGAAGATAAACATTTTTTCTATTTTGTGTAGAAGCCTATTATATTTGAATGACCTTTCTATTGTATGGGTCATTCCTTTGTACCAAACGTTAGGACTTTGTGTGATTTATTGAACAAAGAACTACTAATCTAAGTACATACAAAGTCGTGCAATGCCAAAATTAATGTACTTCTAAAAATACTCTTATAAATTCATTTAAATAACTAACCACTTCACCTATTTTCATTTTTTCATCTTTTTTAACAATTCACTTTCTTTCATCTTCTATTTTTAACTCCTATCTCTTATTATTAACACACTCATTGAGTGTGCCTCAATTATTAATTGTTAATTTAGTAATACATGAGCAATTTGACGTAATTTAGTGTAATTTACAATTAATTCAATAAATATTTTACAATCAACCTTTTACAGCTTATCTTAACCACTAAAAATAATTTCCTTAAACTCTCAACTTTCCTTTAAATAACCATTATCCTTTAATTTACTTTATTTATTAACTTTTTTTTCATTTAGCCATAATTTATATAACTCCTCAATGTGCAGTTTTGGTATAATTTATAATTAATTTAATATTTTTGTTATGATTTTCCTCTCATAACTTCCCTTATCAACTACCAATGTATTTCTTCAACTCACGGCAAAATAACTTTTCTTAACTCCATACTGAGAAGGAGTCAAAATGGATTAGTGGTTGATAAATAACTTTAATTAAATGGATAGTGGATGAAATTCATCCAAACCATTTCTCATATAACCTCGCAATGAATCCCAATTGAATTATAATAAATTAATTTAAGAATACAATGGAATTAAACAAAACTTAAGGGTGAAATTTTTTTTTAAAAAAATAACATCTTCTTTCTCTTACTCATCAACCCATTCTTCCCACCACCAGTAGTAACCTCCACCCGTTTCCTCTACCTCCTAATCCCGTCACTACCCCTTCCAGCACCAACCCAAGAGCCCCCGCCATCCTCTTGGAAGCTCGCCACCCTCCCCCTCCATCACCACCCAAGGAGTCCCCTCTTATCACTCAGCCCACCTAGATATACATCTCCTAGCCCTCCTCACCCCAACCCTGCCACTCCTTCCAATAACCTATGCTAATTGGAATTTCATATTCACCCTAATAGGGCCTAATAACTTGTGTTTTAGTAAACTTATAGTCCAATCTTTCTAATGTTTCGTGGCCCATTATGTTTGTGTTTATTAATTCCAAAAAAAAATCTAACCCTCACTCTTTCAACCAATGTTAGGTCCTCATTTCATGGTCCAATAAGCTTCGACCTCACAGACTCACGACAAATTGTTACCGGCATTTCAAGTAACTATTCGTCCACCTCAAAGGCATCCTTTTCAACTCACCTCAGTATGTCAGTCATGGTTGGCAAAATCATTGACGCATTCTACTAGCAGCAACTCTAATTCGAGAAGCTTATTTAAGGGGGTTTCGATATTTTGGAGAAAATTCTAAGATTGTGATGAAACTAAAAAATTGTTATACACAAAGGATGGTTTTGGGTATTAGTTCATGGAGCTCGTATCTATTGAATGTGAAATTGGTCATAATATAATTTATTATTTTTAATTGTAAGGAAACCTCATATTTTTATAATATTGTTACATTTTTTTTTTTTTTTTTTTTTTTTTTTTGGTCTTACAAACCTATACAAGATCTTTTACATATTTTAGTAATATTTTACATATTTTTCTCTTACATAACTATCCAAGATTAACTAATATATCTTTACAAATTTTGTAATTATTTAGTCACACAAATAAATTAAAATTAGTTATCGGGCAAACTTTGTTCTGACAACAAAACTTAGATGGCAAGTTGAATCTAATATTAGAAGTGCAGTTATTAGACTAAATGCTGAGTTTAAACGGAATATTGTGAACTGAAAAGAAAAAGTGTTGAAGAAAGAATTAAAAAGTAAGAGAGGATTCATCCTAAATAATTGGGTGTCAGCACAATTAATTTGAAGACTTATGTTTCGGTTTATGAAGGCACCAATTGTGCAAATTTTGAAATGGAATAGAAAGATAATCATCTAGTTTCATTAAGTACTGCTTTATTTATTTAAGGATTAATTATACTTTACCCTTTGAACCTGTACCTTAGTTGCTCTTTATGGCCTAAATTCAAATAATGTACACTTTATCTCCTTTGAAAGATTCCATATTATAAAAATAAAATTATAAAAATATGCTTAGATATTTTTTTGACAAAAATGCCGTACAAAAGATTGTGGGCAAAGTTGCTTTCCCTTTATTTCATTTCTAATTATTCCATATATTATTTATTTTTTTATTTCATGACCATAAAGAACTTCATGCATTATCACATTTTCCTTAATCAACTTATATATTGTTTTCTTTAATTAGAAAACTAATTACAAAGTGGAGAAATTTTACAACTAGATAATTTTTTGTTTATTTTCATTCCACATAAACTAAGCATATTAAATATAAATTTAGTATGCAAAATATATTTTATTAAATGCATTTATCAAAGAATATTTTTGTCATTATATAATTAGTTGTGAAATGACAGTTATTTAAATAAAGATATTTACTTACTAAAATAGTTGTGAAAGTTATCCTTTTTGTACTTATGTGTATAAATGAAGAAAATAATATATAATTTGATTAATAAAAGATTTTGACAATTTATAAAATTCTCTTATAGTCAAGAAATAAACATTAAAAAGAATATACGATATCATCAAAAATGATATAAACAGAGATTAACTAATTTGTACACAAATTTTTGGAGGATATTTTTGTCAACACAAATTCTCATGTCAGCCTTTTATATTTACTTATATTATAGAATCTCTCAGAGAGAATAAAGTGTATTTTTTGGTCATGAGGCAAAGTACAACTTAGTTGTGACTTCAGGCGGTAAAGTGTAATTAACCCTTTATAATTTAATACTAATAGTAAAAGACAAAGGATCTTGGAGAAGACTATGAAGCCCTAGTTAATTGAATCAAGTGGGTTTGAGGACATACCATTGAAATCTTCCACAAGGGAAGTCTATTACAATTGCTATTCCTGTACTTTCCCTTAATTAAACAAAATTGAAATTCTTGTTCGTGCCTGAGTATGTACAACCTAGGATACTTCTCCATTTTCTTTTTCATGTCTTTTTCCAACCAAGTTCACCCTTCTGGATTTCAAGCATTCTCTAAAAAAACAAAAGGGTTATTATACATGCTAGCTAGCAGGTAGGCTGGTATGGGGCCCATGGTACATCAGGATCGAGAGTCGAATAAAAGCCAGTTTCTGGTATGGTTATAATAGGCTTCTACACAAAATCTGTCTCTTATACACATCTAGATGTGTATAAAGACAGACCTATTATAAACTTGTATTATATAAATAAATTGAGTTAAAAACTTTACAAACGAGGCAACTGCCCTATATCAACCTAATTGTGCCATTTTTTCAACATATTCTGAGGCCAATTTTTTTATTTTTTTTTCCAGTGAAGGCCAAAAGCATAAATAAAAAATGTTAAGGCTTTCATAAATAAATAGATCAAATCATGACAACAATGCATGTACAGCCACTACCTACACCACATAACTAGCATGTTCAATCAACTACATTTTTATTTTCTAAGCGAGTTACTCTTACATCTTTATTACTTATTGTGTGTTAAGAGTTCTTTTATGTGGCCTATAAATTTACCCTAGTTCTTTTCTTAGGGCAAAAGCACGACCTACTAAATGCTAACCATTCACATGATTCAAGACAAAGAAACTCTCACACACATTTAGCATACAAATTACCATGCGATCAAATGCGACAAGATAAAGCCAAGCTTAGAAATCCTTCATGCAAACCACTTGAAACCCTTCCAGTTTACCTTGATTACCTTTCATATGTAGCTGCACAACATGTCATAGACAATACAATAAATAAAAGGGTTTAAGAACAATATTTACTTGCGATTCGTCTTTTGGAACCCTAATTTCCGTTGGCCGGAACACTATCTTCTTCACCTAAAAATATGGGAGGGTAACGACATTCAATCGAGCAAACATAGAGGTACTTGATTGAGCAAAGAACCATTGAAAATGAAATCAAAAATCCAAAATAGGGGGTGAACGTCGCAGCACTAGGATCAATGTAAATTAGAACGTCGCAACATTTGTACTTTTCTAGGCAAAATATGAATAAGTTGGCTGGTCAATCTAGCTGACTATGAACCATGCCTTTTGGAGATCACAGGGCATCACAAGCTTTAGCCACTAAGGCTACTTTAGCTCCAATAGTTATTGTTGTAAATCTCGTGCATACAATACATTCCTTATACTTTCAAAGGACATGGATACTACCATTTGGCCTCTTCCCGCGAGCCCTACACTAATTATGCTTAGTTATATTAATATTCATAAAAATCCCTTCCTTGTATTATGATAGGATATCATAGAAACTCTGACCAACTGTTTTAGATTTATTTGTCACTGGAATAGGGTTAGTTGGGACTTCCTATGGCCTGGGTGGGACAAGCTAACTCGAAGAAAAGAGGCAAGACGATTGTGATTGAGAGCAGTAAGTGTGAAGTAAAGTCCCTTGCCACTAAAGTCTCTCTTGCTCCAATAAGGAGTGGGATTGAAGGGGTAAAAATGTGGCCTCATACTAGACATTCTTGCTTGGAATGGCTTATTCTTCTAGAAACCAGAAAGTTAGGATTTTTTTTTTTTTTGGATAAATTACATAGAGGCTGCCTATGGGTTGGCTAACCTACAAGTTACCTTCTTGTGGTTTCAAAACATACATTTAATCCCCTATGCTTTGTATTAATTTGCAAAATAAACGGGAGTAGACAATTGTAACGAAATTATGTTAAAAGTCATATATGCCCCTATATATGACTGAAAATGATTAACTATTTTATTAAAAATAACATTGAACTAAAAATGGTCAAGGGACAAATACAAAATTATAAAAAAAAAAACAATAAAATACGGGGGTTAAAATTAAATTGTACTTTTTTGAACCTTCACCCAAATGTCTCTAATAGCACTACCACAACCACCACCCATCCATTTTCCTCCCCCAACCTCCTCACCATGGCCACCGTCAAATCTGCCTCTTATACACATCTAGATGTGTATAAGAGACCATCTACTACAACCACTCTTTCCCCAACTTTCTCTTGCCATTGCTATCTCCTACCACAACTAGATTCGTCACCCCCTCCCAAAGCCTCCATCTCTCTTTGTCTCCCTCCACCACTCCAGCTCTATTTCCTGCACCAAGCTCCCCTCCCCAGCCCTCCATTCTAACCATACCAGAAAGCACCATGGCTAATAATATATGGTGCTAATGACCGTAGGAATCTTGTAGAATGATTTTTTGGAGCAATATCTTGACGCAATAATTTTGTTGAATTTGATCGTAAAATTGGAATTAGATTTTAAAGAAAATTCTTCCTAGTTCATGGTTGTTTGAGACACTAAAGGGGTGGTGAGATTGGTTGATTGAATTCGGGAAAAAGAAGGCATTCATCTAACTACCACTATCAATTGCTAGATTTGGGTTGTTTCTGGTAATTTTTGGGCTTTTTTGGAGTTCAAATTTTAGATCTACTCGAAACTTTGAATATAAGGGTGGTTTTTGCAGTGCAACACCCTGATGATGGTGGCTCGTGGTGGTAGAGTGGCAACGTTGTCCTTTCCTAACGGACATGTACAGTCATAGCCGCTACTGTTGCATGTTCATTCTAGCTTAAAATTGTGGGGGAGAGAGACCATAAAAAAGGAAAAGAAATTGAAGGGCAAATCAATTTTAGTCAATTTGTACCCTAATCTTGAAACAACAGTTGCATATTCGGCTCGTATATCACATACCACATCACAAGAGCCATTTTCCTTTAGTTTTCTAAACTAATACAAATTACAGGGGGTTAAATATATATTTTGAAATTACAAGAGGATAACTTGTAGGTTGACCTAACCATAAGAAGGGTTTTGTATATTTTATCCTTTTTTAATGGTCTAGAACTTCTAACTTCTTTTTGCAAGTGAGTTGAAGCAAAGAGAAGAGCTGACTAAGAGGGTCGAAGTATAGTGAGTCGAAGTGTAGTGAAGACCAAGAGAATTTTTAAGATTATTTTCTTCCGTCACCGACCGAAGTGAAGGCGCCTCTTTTAACTTTCGACACTTTCTATCGCTTTAGAAGGCCACTTTCTTTGCTTGCCTAATCAAGTTAGTTGTGACCCTATACCCAAAGGGTCTTCCCTCACTCTTAATTTATAATTATTTGTATATCTATAACTCATTCTTTTATTTTTATTGTGGTTAATTTGTTTATTTATTTATCTTCATTTGTAACAGTATAAGCATGTCTAGCTCCAAGATCACAGTAAAACTTGTTTAAATTCAATACTCTACAGGGAAGGAAAAAAACACCAATGTAATTTCATATTTTTAGAGTATCGATCAAATTAATCCTTTATCTATTACAACAGATCAATTTGGTCTAGCATCTTTTAAAAAATTTAACTAATCTAAAGAGTTTATGACGAAAATTATAGACAAACTAATAGAGCAAATCACGTAATAATCACATTACCGTTCACTTGCAATATATGTGTTGTTAATGATTCCATTAGTTTATCTATAATTTTTGTCATAGGTATTAGATTAGTTAATTTTTTTTCTTTTAAATATGAGGGACTAAATTAGTTTTTGTGATAGATAAAAACCAGATTGGTCGATATTACAAAGATAAATGACTAAATTAGTTTTTTCTATTAAGAAATACTCAAGTAGTTTTGGTTTATTGGTTCACCCGTGGTTACTAAATCATGTGATATTACATGACATCAACATTATCCCATTGTCTAAGTCTACACTCAATCATCAATGAGTGGGCCTAAGAGTCATTTAAAAAGCACTAGGTCCATTACTTTTTAATGTCTATGATACCCACTTAAGAAAAGACTTAATTATAGTTTGTCCCTATAAATGGGGACAGTTATAAATTATTCCAGTTTATTTTATCTATAAATTACCCACATAAAATTCAATGAAATTAAGATTTCATCTAAATAAAGTAGTAGAATGTTACTCTGTGAATTTTTTAACTAAATTCCTTCTCTTAAACTTGAAAACGATATAAACTAAATTTATTATTCTAACTTTTTTTCCTTTTTTTTTAGGTAACATGAGGAAATGAGTTAATTGATCAACTTAAATATATATATATATATATATATATATATAGCTCAAATTAATATATTTATTAAAATAATCATATTTTTTAAATACAAAGTGATAAATTAATTATTGGTAATAGAAAAATAAATTAAATATTATAAAACTCAAAATAATCGGATTAAATAAATAAAATAACTTATTCCGATATAAAACAATAATGATGACCAATAATTATTTATCATGGCATGCTAAAAATAGATGTGAAGAAGAAAAATTAGCAAACTAATTCATACAATTTAGATTGAAGGGTAAAAAAAATTTCAATAATATTGGATGAATAAAATATCGTTATTTTTTAATGACATTACTTATACAATAAAATCATATACCAAAGTGAAAGTTGCCCTAATTTATGTTGGTTAAGGCAATTAAAAGATGGATTATTAATACTCTGCCACCTAAATTAGGTGGTTAATTACAATATGCCCCCCTAAATTAAAAAAAACATATACATTTTGCCTCCTCTTCAAATTATCTATCTTTTAAAAATTTTAAAATATTAAAAAAATTAATTAAATGATGAAATATTTTTAATAGTACTATTATATTTTAATTGTTTATATGCTTAATTTTAATATTTGATAATTATAAAAAAAATAAAAGAATAAATATAATAAAAAATTAATATTTTTAATTTTAAAAATTAAAAATATAAAAAATATTAAATTATATTATATGTGACGTTATAATTTATAAAAATCAATTTATAACTTTTTGACAAACAATAATTAATTAAGCCCAAAAAGATATACAGGGAAGAACGACGGGCCTGGATGGTGGCCCATAATGTTTTGAGTTTTGACAGTAGATTGTAGAGTATAAAATTTTGCATTTTGATACTCCTACCTATGACTAATGGGTTATTGCTGTGGCAATATCATCTGCCCTAATTGTTATTCGTTACCCCAAAAATGTCTGCTCCGCGAGAGAGTGTGAATGAGGCAACGGAGAGAGAAATGGGAATTCTCCAAGGGCGGTTGCCCCCTCTCCGTTTGGCCCGTGATTTCTTCATCAAGAAATCCAACCGCCCTTCAATTATTTTGTTCTGTTCTCTGGGAAAATGACATTTTGGTCCCTCGAAATCTTAGCTTCATTTTGGATATCAAATAATTATATCCCGAGACTGTTCTGCTGTTGTTGTTAATGCTATCTATTGCTGTTGTTGCTTCATATCCATCTATCGTCTTGTTCTCATCTGCTTAATCAAATAAAGAAAGAAGGCTGTGATGATATTTGTGAATACTCTCAGAGCAGCAAGTGCAGATTGGTGAGGCATTGAGGCAAGCTGACCCGTATCTTGGCGGGGCAACCCGGATGGCTATTTTCAGGGATTGTGGATGCAACCGGTGTTGCAGCCATGGCGGTGTCACCTCCCTCTCTGGCCTCATCTTTCTTTATATATCTTACAGATCTGAGCCTTTGTGCTTCGATTTATGCTTGTGTGGGATATTTTGTTTTTTTTTTTTTTTGCTTCAAATGAGATTATTTATTTATGTTTTTTTCTTATCCACATCTAGAAGTTCAAAATTACATAATTTTCTTGATATTCTGATGGGGAAATGACTACTTCTTCTTGTTCTTCGGGACCTGTGATGTATTGGTAAAATTGTGCATAGAGGATCTCTAAACATGTGAATGTGTAAATCGCTTCTGATGTAGCCTAGTTTTTGAGGTCTCAGTTCTTTGTCTACTCCCTTTATAAAACATTATACTAGTACTTGTATTTTTCTTTCTTGCCTTCATTATTTTTTTATAATTGCTTTTCTTCTTTGTTACAAATCACTATCGTGTAGGCATTTTTTTTTACATGTTTTTTTTTTCCTTCCTACTGAAATGAAGAAGCTAAATTTGATAAAATTAGTGTTTGGGGGCGGTGTCTCTTATACAAAAAATACCATCAAACTATGAAGGCCTTCAAAGGGCTTGTTGATGTTAACAATTACGTTCCGAGTCTCCTCATAATCTTTAACAAACATATTCGCTTTACAAATTTTTTCACTAGCACTTATGAGTAGTAATACAAATATCTTTTTGTTTTTCTCTTGGATGGATGAATTCTTCAACCACACAGAAATTATCAAAAAAGACAGGTAGGTAAATGGTATACCTTTGAGTCTGAGGGAGGCAACTGTCTCTTAGAGTCTCTGATGTGTATTTGACAATAGTGTTTTCAGCGCTGTACGTTGCCGATAGCATAATGGGACTAAGATTCTGGCACCGGGCCCTTCTCCCCTTGGGCCTTTGTGCATTCGGATGTCCCCACATCTCTTTCTTTCTATATCTTCCCTAATTAACATCCTAGTAAAGCCCAACCAACTACTACCAGTCTTGCTAGTTGGAGCTTTAGCCTAGTGTACCACTCTAACCCGTTAATGGATGCTATCCTACAATACAATTTAGTACTACACTAAATTTGAAGAGCAGAAGTTTAAGCTTGGCTTGATCAAATAAATATCTTGTATCAGGAACACCTGGATTTCTGCAGATGTGGATGCAACCGGTGTTGCAGACATGGCACAAGTTTCAACTTACTCTGTGGCCTGATCTTTCACATATATTTGACAGATCCGAGCCTTTGTACTTTGTTTTGTGCTTGTGAGCAGATATTTTGATAGATTTTTTATTTTTTATTTTTTATTTTTTGAAATGTCTACTTTTTAAGTTCAAAATGCATAAATTAACTCCTGACATGGGATTTTCTTGATATCCTGAAATGCTAAATGTTCAGTCTTCCTTGCTGAATGTGCTTTTAGCAGCTCTTCTCTTTTCTGTTAGTTAAAGTTGTGTGATAGATTTGATAAGTACTTCATACAAAAGATTATTGCCAATAATCAAATAGTCGTTTAGGAACATCGTTTCCAAGTAAAAGTTGTTTTTCATTGTTTTGGCTTGATGATGTTGGTTTAGAAGTGAACTTGTGCAATTTGGAAATTTCCATGTGGAACTAGGCTTATGTTCAACATGATGAAGATGAAAAGCTGCCTTTTACTGGTGTGGCTGGTCATGTAACTATTGATGTTGGACATCGTTACTGGATGACGAATGTAGTTTAATTCAGAGAAGCTCTGTCGCTTTTACATACATTTTCCTATTGTTTTCTCTATCTAGTGGAACACTTCTTTATTAACACTTAGGGATGGAATTTAGTGGGGACACAGTTCTTCTTTAGTCTTTACTCTTTTGTGGTTGTTGGTATATTAGTCATTTGCTCGAGAAATGTTTTAGCCTTTAAATAGTGTGTATAAGAGACTGAATTCGGAGTTCATGAATGTTATTTTTCAGTTTTATAGAGTAAAAGAGTTCTATTAGTGAGTTCAATCAGCTAATGTTTGGAGAGTATATGTATGATATCCCGCCATGATCTGTTGTAGTGCATATGTCAAAAAGAATTACAGTTAGCGACTTTGTAAAAGAATTAGTAGTTTTTCCAATAAGATTTTGTTCGAAAACCATGGAATACCTTGAATTTTTTTCCTGTATTTTTTATTGTTTGAAATAGCAGAAAGTTGACACTGGTATATATTATCTGACACCTTTGTCTAATTGAAATTGCATATCTCTTAGGAATTGGTTACTTCAGTATTGCTATAAGGTTTGGCTATCTCATTATTTTCGGAATATTGCAGGTAATCTTGTTAGAAAATCTTATCTTGTATTATGCTTATCACAAGCTGAGTTCTCTTTCCACCTCTACCTTTGGCTTCAATGTGAACTCATTATTGTTCTTTTCTTGCTTGTAATCTAATTTTTAAACTACTATGTGGAACAGAGAGAAAATCACCTGGCTTCAATGATATTCATCATAGTTATTCTTGTGACAGTTACATAGCTTCTACACTCCATTCTATTTTTCGTTTCCGTAGTCATGTAGATGTTGCTGATGTTGGTGGGTAAGTGTATATCTCTGGTCTACAGTGAAATCCCTTGGGGCTTATGCTTGCAGGATTCTCTCTCTCTCTCTCTCTCTGCATATATATATACCTGCTTATCACTTTGAGAAAACTAGCAAGGCAATGGCAGGGATTACTATGTTTTTGGATGACTATGGACACTGATATCTTGCTTTTACGAGTAATATTTTTGAGCTTCTTTCTGGCATAGTTTGTGCTCTCCATGTTGCTGGATTATCAATGCAGGTTGTGCAGCACCATGGGATATCTTTAGGATCTTCTGAAGCATGTAAATTTTGTCTGCCAAGAATGAAAGGATTATGAAGTTTCAGATGTTGCAGGGGATAAAGTGGGCAAGATGAGTTACTGGTGTCTAGTAGTGCATGCTTATAAATGATCGATTAATTTCTTATTTTGCAAAGAAAACAAAAGCCTTATCACTTTAAAGTGAGAAGGCTTTTTGTTTGTTGGAAGATATAAATGGCTTGGTCGTATGTTGTGGCTTTGACGTATGTTGCTCATACGAGTATGTTAAACATACAACTTTGGTTGGATGTGCAATATTCTCCCAAGCGACATAATAGATTAATATATATATATATATATATATATATACTATATATTTAACATACGACCAAGCCAATAATTAATAAAAAATATTTCTTTTATGCTTATTGTTTAGGGTTTGAGTTTAGGGTTTTTATGGTTTAGGGTTTAGTGTTGAGTGATGAAGTTAGTAGTGTTTAGGGTTTAGGGTTTGTAATTACACAACTTGAAAGAAAAAATTAGAGATTTGTAATATTACGTAATTTTAGTGTGCATTAATTATAACAAAATATTTTCGTGGAAGATGTTTGAAGTGCGTAAATGAAAGAGTTAATATATATAAAATAATAATAATTGTGTAAAAGAACATTAAATATTGAAAATTATAATAAATTAAGGGTTACAAGTACATTAAACTCTAAAATGTCTACGGTTAGATTGTTTAAATTATAAGGAAAAAATCCTAATCCATATTTATGTTTGCTAGACAATTTTTGGTATTATGACCGGTCATATGACAAGGTATCTCTTTGGTGCATAAAGAAATCTTGTATTTATTTCGGTTCGTATCTTAGCATTTCTTGTTTTTTCAAGCTTAGTAGGTGCCATTCTATTAGGAAAGAGTGAGACTAAAATCAATATTTTTCTCAATAGTTTGGATGTCAGAGTGGATTAAAGTGATCGAAGTATATTTGTAGATTTGTTTGGTTAGTGTGCACTTCACCAACAAATGTAGGATTGATTTTGCAATTAAAACAAGCAATCATGACATGTGAATATGGGAATTGAAGTGTCATCCATTTTTTACAGGTGTACGTTCTTTTTTGTAAGTTTGCAATTTGCACATTTTTGCCCTTTCCATCAGGTAGAAGAGTCGTTACAATATTGAATATTTGACGTTGATAGTCAAACTTCTGAATTGTATGTCCTTGTTCAATGTACAGGTTCAATTTTGATATAATTATATCAAATTCTCTTTGGTAAGTAGAGTTTAGAGTTTAGCATGTCTTGTCATTCTGTTGTGCTGGTTAAAAAGTTTAATTATTTTATGAAAAGTGAAGTCAATACAAGCCTTAATTGACAAATAGCAGGTTTTGTCAAGAACTTTGTTCTAGCTTTCTATCATGTTGATTGATAAAATATCTTTGACAATTTGCCATCACGAGAATAAGTGATATTTTTATTCATGAGCTAATTATACGTTTCAGGACTCATATTTTGAATCTGTTTCATATATCAATTGAACTTTTGATGTCTTACACTCCCAACCATCCAGCATAGGTCCTTTAACTTTTGATTTTTAAATTTCTTGTTGAAATTACTTCTCACATGGATGTCACAGAAGTGTTGTACCCCACAAGGTGGCTTCTAAAATTCTATATTGTTCATTGTATTGATGATACCTTTGTGGCGATTTGATGTGACGCAAACATTGTGCATATCTCGACAAATTGAACCTGTAGTTGGGTCATGAACTAACAATAATTATAAGAATGTTTCCTCATCGATAAGTCAAATACAATTGGTAGTTGATGGTTGCTAGCATTGTGCCTGACAATAATTAGAAGTTTATCCCTAGAAGCACACCTTAGGAACATACCATCTATATATATATATATATATATATATATAACAGGTTTACTATATCTAAATACAGATTGAAGGTGCAAAAATTCAAAATATAAAGTTGAGGATCTTTTTTGATGGATGGCTTTGTGGATGATATCTTCACTCCACAACGGTACCAAGATTTTGTATTACCAATTCCTTGAAAAGTGTTAGTAGTTCGGTAATTGACGACGACCAATCACAGTAAATTATGTCAATGGCTTTTCGACGACCATACATGCATTTTTATAGGAGATGTTCACGTGTATTTTATTCTTGATGTGTGCTTGAATTTTTTTCACATGTTTGCAGAGTTTTGTTTCGATGAAATGAATTATTCGCTTTTGGCTACAATCTCATGGCTCAATTGGCTGTGATCATTGTTGTTACTCATGCTAATCTAGGAGGGCATATCAATAATTTTGGTTTTTGTCATATTTTATAAGTGCTTTTTTTAGCAGTCCTGACCATTCAGTTGCAACGATTGTGAGTGCGTATAGTCTTGCACTTTACTATCCAGGTGTTGTGCTTATTTTAGGTCATAATGAATTTCTTGTTGTATTTGATAGATCAAAACGTAGTTGCTCTTTGAAGATATTTCTTGTTCTCAAAAAGTATGTCCAAACACAATTCCATGTTAGTATCACTCTACATATTCATGTGCTCGACATAGTTTCTATTAATTGCATCGAAAGAAAGAATATTCCGAATATTAGATAAGGCATATGCGCGTGGGACATATGATGACACTACAATGTCACTAGTATGAGATTCTTCCTGTGATGATGGACCTTCAATAGTTTTGGTTGTTACATTTATGTACTCGTCAAAACCATTATTAGAATCAAATGTCACTATAATCTAACAATAGTTTTTTGGACTCATCAAACCGAGTCACATGTAGAGTATTATAAATTTGATCACTGTCATCTCCATGAATTGGATTTCCATGCATGGAGTAGTGTCCCGCATACAAATAATGTCCAAATATTTGAATTGAATTTTGTAGTTTAGGGACATGACAACTATTTTGATTAGTCTCAAAATTTGATTGAGAACAATCAATACTAGTATTTTGGGAAGCTTTTCTACAAAATTGTTGAGAAGGTTGTAATGCAAATTGACTATTAAACAATTGTGAAATGGTATCAAGAATATTTAAATTTAATTGCGAATTGCCACCAAAAATAAATTGGGGTATTTATTTAGTTTCAACATAGATCTCTATTTAGAAATGCGACATTTTTAATTTTATGTTATACACTATTTGTAGATCATCATCATTTACCAAAGACAGTCTAGGCCACGTACATTATTCGTGATTATCAAACCGAGACATACGCAATGTTAAATTCGAAGTATATGAATTTGGATTTAATTTCATGTAATGAAATATCTTTACTTGCAACTCATCAATGCTTATTCGTCGACAGATTAAGATAGATTTATTCGCAAGTTACGGTTCATAATTCAAACTACAATAGGGTAGGCCATAAAAGCAAAATCTAACTCAAATCGTAATAGGATATGTTTACTATTTTTCCACCCCATGTAAAAGCAAAACCTAATTAAAATATCACAAGACATTTTAATTGTATATTGTTTAAAGAAAATGAAATTTGTTTGAGTGCAAATTATGCCATCTCTCTAAATGAAATGCGTATTTATAGATTCGCAATTACTATACACATTTACGACCTACAAAATGCTATTCATGTATACGATTAATAGACGCAAATAATATATACGATCTAGAGAATGCAAACAATATATACGATTTAGGAAAATGTAAATAATATATACGATTTAGAGAATGGAAATAATACATACGATCTAAATAATGCAAACACGCAATATATACGATTTAGTTGTCTTTAAATACCAACAATTTATATATACGATCTACAAAACATTAATGTATGTTTAGCCTACATCTGAATATGAGGAAATCAATTAAAATAACTTATTTCATTCATCGTTAATCTCATAATCACTTGTACATAAAAAATAAGAGGAAATCAATTCAAATAATTTATTTCAATCATCGTTATTCTCATAGTCACTCTCATGCATAAAGGATATCCAAGCATCAAAACTCATTCACCCCTTCTATGATATCTA
Organism: Cinchona pubescens; assembly: GCA_025175665.1. Lineage (NCBI taxonomy): Eukaryota > Viridiplantae > Streptophyta > Magnoliopsida > Gentianales > Rubiaceae > Cinchona > Cinchona pubescens. Next base: position 1,913,197 of record JANKKI010000276.1, read on the forward strand.
ACTATTATACCATTACGATAAGCCTCTTCATGCTTTAAACGCAAGACAATGCAATTATTTACTTCATGCATACGAAACATAACATGTTCAAATGCTCCAATAGTACATTGGCTCATCGTCAATATTTTTAACATGAAAAAAATGAGTTTTAACCTGTTACCCATCCATCCAGCAATACAAGATAAACGTCTTATTACACATCTAATGATAGCTTTACAGTTCCTTTTGACATTCTACATGATACAATTTCCACTCCACCTATATTATTGCATTTCAATCTGTTGAATGTCTTTCCTGCAGATCTAAAGAGTATGAAACGGTATTAACTAAATGATAACTACGTCCAAACATTTCGAATAGGTTACCTGGCTTAAATTTTATTGGAAATTGATAAATCATTTGAAATTTATATATGCTACACCAAATTGAAAAAATGAATGTGAATACTCGGCAAGTTTTGCGACATTTATACTAAAAAGTTCGTACAATGATAATGCGATCATAAAGTCGGTTTATAAGAATGCAACCTTTATTGATACTAACTATTTTACAACGTTTGCAAAATAAAATTGATGACGTCTAAGACGATGTGGGATTCTCTCATCAAAGAAACAGTGTTGCCTCAAAATGCGTGACCGTAATGTCATCATAAGATGGTCACATTTTTCATTCTAGTATCTATGAACTTGTTGCTTGTCATACTAGTCATTGTCATTTTCCTGATGCTCCTAGTTCTCTTGTTTTAAAGACAGGATAAAGTCAATGATGGGAACGTAGGAAATGCATAGTTTGAACCCAATCCAAATGTAGGAATAGTGTGTAGGGATTCATATCCCTACACTGAGACTGTGAGTTTGACTGAGACGTACCCTATCCAACATATGAATTAGAATGCCACTTCCCTGATCATCGTGTGAATGTGAAGGCCTTACTACATGGCCACCATGTGAATATAACAAACCAACTTCATGATCATCATGTGAATATGATGGCCCTACTCCATGGCCATCATGTGAATATGATGGGCCAGGTCCATGTACACCATGAGAATATAATAGGTTTGCTCCATATCCACCATTTGAATAGGACAGACCAGTTCCATAATCATGTGAATGTGATGGGCCTGCTCCATGACCACTATGCGGAGGAGGCTGAATAGGGTCATGTCGGGGTCTTCTCTTTCTCGTCTAGGGTGAACATTATATTGCTCCAATTGCGTAGCCCGTGCATGCCGTTGTTGAGATTGGAAATGATCCATAGCGGGAGGCATCTCTACAGGCCCCATGAAAATTCTAACCTATTGACTCATATGGTGAAATGCTCCAAAAGTTATGTTCCTTATATTAGTTATTAGGTCGATTTTTAGCTGATGAGCTCCAGGCTGTAGTTGCAGTGACATATACCCAAGGCGCGTGACAACATTAGTCTGCAATAACAAAGTAATCTAGTTAATTTAGAAAACACATTTTTTATATGAAGTAGTCACCCATTCGCATAAATGACTAACCAGATATTCAAACATCATTGATTCGCTCTGGCATCCATCAATTCCTGGTGCTATTACTATAGGACAACGAATATATAATAGTATTTGCGCCTTATACGATCGAAGATAATCCACTGTATGGACTGGGGACCTTTAATCGCTATGCCCTTGTCTACTGTAGCTGCGCAATTAGCCCACATAGCAACATATTGTATATGACATTGGGCCCAATCAATTCCGACATTATCAACACACTCCTCCCCGTGAAAGCGGATATCTGTATATTCAATAATGTAAAGGATGTCCTGTTGTAAAGCAAACTGCATCATCACCCAATGCGACATGTGAAACTCCACAATCTCCCAACATATGAGAGGACATCGAGCTCTCTATATGTCTAACTGACTATATAGTAAGCAGGTAATGTCACCAATACATTGTCCGTGTATGACGTCCAAACAAACTAGAAAAAAATTTATTATTTAAAATATTCAAAATAAGAAATAGTAATATCATAATTATTTAACAAGAGATTTATTTACAATATATGTATTATTATATAACCAACCTAGTCATAACAGAGAGCCCTTAACTGATCTCTATACACAAACAGGACACGTCGTGACACCCGTTCCAAATTAAATGCCACGCGCCAATATGCACCTCAAGGAAGTCCAAATGCTACAAACTAATCAGCATTGAGACGTGCAAGTCACAGAGTGGGAAACCTCTCACACGCTCATAACTAACACATAAATAAATTATTAATATTGAATAAACAAATATTATCACGAATGTATTAATCAACGATATATAAACTAAACAATAAATTTACCTGCAACAAAGGGCCGCAATAGAATTAGTGTAGCTAAAATTGCGCTACCCTAACTAAATTGCCCAACTTGCTGTAAATCTTGTAACATCAACAACTAATGCATAGAAATCAAGTTCTCATATTGATTTGGAAACAACAATCCACTAATCAATAACAAGATGTAAATGCGTGCCCGCTGCTGTAATTCCTCATCAATCGCATCAACTGAGACTACAGTCCCTATCACATGGACACATGCACTAGATTTAATTTGACTATCTTTAATATACCTCTTTTGGTGTAAAACCTAACAATGCAACGTAGATATCCGCCTATTCCAATTCAGTCTTTTTCTATGCTATGAATGACAACATCTAGATACTCGGAATAAAGACAAAACCACTACATTCTGTCGATTGTAACAATAGCCTTATTAACCGACAAATGGAATGTATGTGTCTCTGTCTCCACTTCTTAACAAGTGTTCACTAAGAGTAATCAAAGCATGATCATACGAAATATAATGTACGCGATATAGCCCCTCAAATCTAGTTAATCTAATGTACTTCAAGACATCCTCGTGTTGCACATAATATGACTAGTAATCGCCTTCATATCGTCTAATTCTCAATAGTTGAGTCATTGACTCTCTTGCCAATATACTTGAAATCCTATGTTGGTATTGAAGATGTAACAACTCATCATACCTGGCCTATCATATGCATCATGATAATCGGCAAAAAATTCCATATCTCTAAACTGTGCAAAAAGATAACACTAAGCAACAAATACAAAAAAGTGAATTGTCAAAATCAATAATTGACATCACAATCATGCGTCTGCAACCAACTATCTTATTCATCAATTTTAGCAGTTTATAAATATGATCAACCCAAGAACAACATCATTCACAACAAGTTATTTTACACATCAAATGTGGTTGCTACATGAACGAGATGATGATTATCATGATTATCATGAGTTTGACCCAATAGAACACAATATTGTTGTGTTCAGCGAGAATGGGTATTTTGCTGCCAAAAGTCTGACCGGCTAAGAGAGATACTACAAAGTTTTGGTGCTCTTGTACCAATACACTACAGCCTCTTATTGAATAGAAAAACATAAAGAATACAAGGCAACTGTTCAACTTATACAAAAAGAAAATAACTACATGCTTAATCGCATTTGTCGATATCATTCTATGGAGTTAGTTCGAGACTAGATGGTTGTAATCAACCACTAGTTGACCAACTCTGAAATTTTGATATTACTAGCTAATCCTTATTATGCATCAGACGATAATATGTCGGATGAAACTATGTAAAACCATAAGTTACTTTTACGATTTTATGTAATTTTATCAATTTTAATGTGTTCCAATGATCTATGTTTACTTTTCATTTTCAATACTATCATCAATTTATAACTTTTAACATTCATTTGAATGTAATGCCAGATTAATGTTCCCCAAAAATTTCATATTTTTTTAAATTTTAATTCTCACTATACTTCTGGGTAAAGAATTTAGGATCATTTTATGAATATCCCAAATTGTTAAATTTATTTTATTATATCTAAAGTGTTTTTCATCAATTTTATGACTTTTAAACGTGTCTAGTCATCTCTTTAATTTTTTTTAAATATCTCAATTTAATATGAATAAATATCGGTTTCATTTTTTGGTGTAATGAAATAAATTACAATAAAATTATGTAAAGTTTTATAGATAATTTAAGATCTGCATAATCCACATCTAAAATCATTAAGACTAATTTCTATTTTTACCTTTTCAACATCAATATGTTGAATTGGCATTTTAAGTTTTAATAATAAAACAAACTACTTCAAATCAATTTATTAAACATATAATTTAATTAAACGGTTACAAGTGAATTATTTATACAATATATAAAATGTCTGAATTTGTTGTCTGTCATGTTGAATCCTAATCATGTTTTGATGATGACAAATTCCTTGTAGTAGTTTAAAATCTAGTGTGTAAGGTGTTTCGCTGTCTTCAAATAACAGGTTGAACGGACGTTGCTGATCGTTCGAATAGTAAAGGCTCGGACGCAAGGTATCGTCCAAGCATTAACGTGAGAGCTCTGAAAGGTTACAGACACATATGACTACCCTATGGACAGTGCTCCGGACGCAAATGAGTGTTCGAAGAAGCAATAACATTGTTTCATGACATCAAACTTCGGACGAAGGATAACATCCGAATAGCTAAGTGAAAAAATCCAAAAGCCACTGACCAAGTATCGGATGCAAGATCGAATGCAAGAACGGACGTCTGAGCTAAGGCAAGACAGGAATCCATCAAGAGTTCCAACGAAACATCAGATGTAGATTATTGGCATCAGTCGTCTAAACGAAGGCAAGACAAGAATCCATCAAGAGTTTGAACGGACCATCGGATGCAAAGTATTGGCATCAGCCGTCCGAAATTTCTAACGGCTAATTTTTCAATAAATAGAAAATAGCCGTTGAAGAGTTATTGGAGGTAATTTTTGGGCATCTATAATCTTCTCTTATACCCGTAGCTTGAAAATGTAAAAAAAAAAAAAAAAAAAAGAAAAAGAAAAAGAAAAAGAAGAAAACTATTACATTCAATACAAATACTTGTGAGAGCTCTTTGGGGAGAAATAGACTAAAATATAGTGGATTGTATTGGTTTGGATAGAATAGAACGCTTGGCTCAACTAGAGGGAGTTAGTATGCAAGAGTAGATTAGTGAATGATCTTAAAGTATAAGAGTAGAGGGATAACAAGTGTACAAAAGTGAGGTTGTAGTGTTAAACCCTTTGGCTCAACTAGAGGGACTATGTTGGTACAAGGATGACCCTACTTTGTGTACAAGAATGTTATTGCCTCACATTCTTTGAGGAAGCACTACTTGTGGATGTACTCTAAGTTTGAAAAGTTTTGGAGTTTGGTTTGCATTTCTTTATCTTAATATTTATCATTTTCATTTGTCTTTGAGTTTTGATTGATTGAATATTTATCTTTGATTATTTGTGCTTAAGTGATAATTTGAGTGCATAAAGTTTAAATTTCCATTAAACACGTTAAAAGATTTGTCTTTGGAGACAACATAATTCACCCACTTCTTAGGTTGCTTTGGGCCAACAATTGTTATCAGAGCTTGGTCTCTGATATTGAATTTAACTAGCTTTTGAGAAAAGATTATTATGGCAACCAATAATACTTTGTTTTTAGAGGGGCATTTCATTACTAGACCTCCCATGTTTAATGGCATTAATTTTGTTAGTTGGAGGAAAAGAATGGAATATTCATACAATCTATTGATATTGATTTTTGGTATATTATTGATGAAGGTCCTTTTGAGACTAATATTTTTTATGTAAATACAAATACTTTAAGGCCTAAGATTAGGAGTGAATTAAATGCACAAGATAGGATAAATTTATCTTTGAATACTAAAGCCACGAATGTGTTGTATAATGCCTTAGATGCAAATAAGTCTGCAAGAGTGAAAAGTTGCAAATCGGCCAAGAAAATTTGGGACAAATTGAAAGAATTGATCCATGAAGGTAGTGATGATGTACAAGATGAGCAGGATGCAAGGATTAAGAGAAGTATAGCATTAAAGCTTCTCAAAATGATAGATGCTTCAAGTTTGGCCAAGTAGGACATTTTGCAAATGAGCGTCCTTCCAAGAAGAAGAAAGAAGGAAGGAAGCTCAGTTTCAATAACTTCCAAATCACATGAGAAGATTGCAACTCTGATGGAGAAGTTGAAGAGGAACTTAAAGTGGCTCAAATGGCTTTTATGGCTATTGGCAATAATATAGTAGACTCTAGTTATAATTCTTATGATGATGATGATGATGTTGAAAAAATTATTTTAAAAATGCATGATAGTCTAAAAGAATCATATGCTAGAAATAAAGAGTTGAAGATAAAAATTAATACTTTGTTGAATGCAAATTCTAAGCTTCTTCATGAAAATAATAGTTTGACAAAAGAAAATGGTTCACCAGAGAAAAATAGATTTTATTTGAAAAGAAAGTTGGATGACATGAAAAAGTTTTATGAAAAAATTATAGAAAAGCAATTATTATTAAGAAAAGGAATAGATGATCTTAGCTCTTTCTTGCAAAAAGAAAAGATAAGAAAAGAAAAATATTTTTGAAAGGAAAAGGACTAGAAACATGCTTATCAACAAGAAACTATCACCTTTAGAAATGATAGTTTATACTTCGTAAAATCTAAATCTTCTTTTTACAGCATCTAAGAATATTATTTGCAATTATTACCATCAACATAAACATGTGAAAAATGATTGCTATGTTAAACAAAATGCGAAATTTGGAATAAAGGCAATTTGGGTGATCAAGCATGTTACTAACTCAATTGGACCCAAGAAAGTTTGGGTACCAAAAGTTGTTGCCTAACTTTGTATGTAGGTATGCTTGGAGAGCATTAAGAAATTCATTTTAGATCATCAATGGAGGGTGTTCAAAGCATATGAGTAAAGATGACATGAAAATAAAATCAATTGAAATGAGTAACAATTAAATTTTTGTATTCAAGAATGTGCTTTCATTTGATAATGTGAACTAATATCTATTGAATATTAATCAACTATGTGATAGAATATGTTTATCTTCTTAAAGTTTTCAATGCTTGATTCTTGACAATAATTTCAAATACATGTGTTTATAGAATTAAAGCTATTAAGTGTGGATTTAATTTGATCATTCTCAACAAGCTAGTGAAAATTAGTATGCATTTCTCTAATGCCTGTTCAAACATATTCCTTGTGTGAAAACTTGTTTTCTATTGATCTATGTAAACATTAGAATGCTTGATTGTGAGTACCCCTAATTTTTGTTTAAATTAAGTATCTACTTGCAAAAGAAAGGAAGAGCATTTTGTTTCAAATAGCTCGTATATTAGAAATTGCTTTGACTCACAAGAAGTTGATCACATATGCTTCATTTGATAAGGAATGAGTGAAAAATGCCTTCATATTAGTCCTTTGCTGAAATTTCCCCATTTCTACTTGACTATATATTCTTGAAGGAAATAAATGTTTTGAATTTGATATATCCTCTTGTACTCACTTGAATTATATGCATTTTTTAAGGTGGAGAATAAACTTAGGAGAAGATTAAATTGCATTAATCTTTCCAATGTTTTGATGATGTCAAAAGAGGGAGAATAACTACTTGTTTTACGCTTCGCTTCTTATGGTTGTTTTAAGATTGTCTAGTTGATTTGTCATCATAAAAAAGAGGGAGATTTTTGAATCCCAATCATGTTTTGATGATGAAAAATTCCTTCTAATAGTTTAAAATCTAGTGTGCAGGGTGTTTTTCAAATAACAGGTTTAATGGATACTGCAAATTGTTCGAATAGTAAAGGCACGGACACAAGGGATCATCCGAATATTAACCAGACGGTTCTGAAAGGTTACACTCTTAGCGGATGCATATAACTATATGAAGGACTATGCTTTGGATGCAAATGAGTGCCCGCAGAAGCAATAACATTGTTTCATGACATCAAGCTTCGGACGAATTATAACGTCTAGAACAAACAGCTAAGTGAAAAAATCTAGAAACCACTGATCAAGTATTGGATACAAGACCAAACACAAGAATGGACGTCTGAATGAAGGCAAGATAGAAATCCTTCAAGAGTTCAGACAGACCATCGGATGCAGAGTATTGGCATTGGCCATCGAACGAAGACATGACTGGAATCCATCAAGAGTTCGAACGGACTATCAGACGTAGATTATTGGCATCGGCCATCTGAAAGCTCTAGCAGTTAGTTTTTCAGTAAATAGAAAATAGCCATTAGAGAGTTGTTGGAAGCAGTTTTTGGGCATCTATAAATAATCCCCAGCCTAAAAATGCAAAAAAGAACTATTACATTTAATTTTTACACTTGTATCCCACTATTTGAGAGAAATAGACTAAAATTAAGTGGGCTGAATTAGTTTGGATAGAATAAAACTCTTCGCTCAACTAGAGAGAGTTAGTGTAAGCAAGAATAGACTAGTGAGTGATTTTCAAGTATAACAGTGGAGGGATAACAACAGTCTACAAAAATGAGGTTGTAGTGTAAAATCCTTTAGCTCAACTAGAGGGACATAGTTAGTGCAAGGGGTGATCCTACTTCGTGTATAAGAAACTTATTGCCTCGCCTTCTTTGAAGAGGCACTACTAGTGGATGTACTCCAAACTTGAGAAGTTTGGGAGTTTGGTTTGCAGTTCTTTATCTTAATCTTTATCATTCTCATTTGTCTTTGAGCTTTGACTGATTGAATATTTATCTTTGATTATTTGTGCTTAGGTGATTATTTGATGCAAAAGTTTAAATTTCCATTAATCATATTAAAAGATTTGTTTTTAGATGACAACTTAATTTACCTCTCCCTCTTAAATTGCTTTGCTGCCAATATGTCTTTATACATTTTCATTATTACCTTCAAAAATATCAACCTAAACAATCACTCTCATTATAACTTCAAATAACTTCTCCTCTATTTGTAACAATCACTCTCATTATACATAATTATATTATTCATTAAAAGTCAATTACTCTGGTTATAATAATTGGTTACAAATGCTGTCCACAAACTAAACCTAAAAAAATCTTATTACTAAACAATTTAATTACAATTATACTAACATATAAATATCACATTATATAAATTCAATTTAATCACAATTATACTAATATTTAAAGAACAATAACATTTCACTCCTAAATAAATTTGTCAAACATATCCATCTAAATAAATGTCTTAAACTATTTTATTATTTAACATATTATACATTAAAAAAAAGGTACAAAAAAGTACATAAAAAATTAAATTTACTTAAACTAAAACATTGAATTAAATGTTATATATAAAATAATTTACTTAAATATTCAAAAGGTATAAAGAAACTACCTGAAAGGACTAAAATGGCAATTATTTCTTCTTCATCTAGGGACCAAAGTGAAGAAAAATGAGAGTAGAATCATGTGTTGGAGACAAAAGGAAGGAAATGGGTGTAAAGAGTGAAAGAGAAAAGAATGGACGAATGGGGCCAAAGGGCGTATGGGGGTTTATATAAGGACAATGATTTATAAGCTATATACGACCTTGGTCGTATATAAGGACGTATGCAGCATATACGACCCTGGTCGTATATAGCACATACTTCCTTTACATTAATAGCCAACGGTCAAATTTCTTCCCAAATTCAAATCGACGTTTTTTTTTCTTCATATTTTGAGAAAATAGTCAGTGTGTATCTTGTAAAATTATCTGAATAATTGAGTTTCTTTGGAAATTCTTAGATATCAAACTAAATGTTGTTGCAAAGTTCTTAAGGCACATGAATTGTAGTAAACTTCCTTCTATTCCATTTATTTTGTCATGTCCCACTTATTTTGTCAGGATGAAACATATCAAATAGATAAATTTTGTAATGAAGAACTCATGTAGGTTTTATTTAATAAAAATGAAATTTATATCAAGTATTAGCATACCTAAAGTTAAAATTTTAAAAAGGTTAAAAAAACACAAAAAAAAATTGAGGTTTTGTAATTGAATTTTGAAAACTTAACGTGTTTATCAAAAAGTCAAATGGCGACATAGAGATGGAGGTAGTGTGTGTTAAAAGACATTGTTTGAGTCATTTAGTGTACATCTATGATAATTTTGGGATCTCTCAGTTTATTCTTTATGTGATAATTTTGAGATCTCATGGTTTCTTGCTATAGTGATCATTCACGTGGCTTATATTTCTGATATTAGTTTAATAAGAAATACCACTTAAACTGAGCATAGAATGAGTGTTAACAACAAAAAATTTATAGAAGGAATAATTCACACAACCTGCTTACAAAATAAAATTTTTCAAAAAAGCATAATTAAATCTTATAGAACCTACCATCAAAAAAAATAAAAATGTTGTCAATTTTTTTTTCAACAAACATGAAATTAAATATTTTATCTTTCGTTGTCAATCAAGTTAAAAAAAATAAATGTATAATTTAAATATCACCAAGTATTATGAGACCAATTTTTGAAAATTCATGCAATGTTTAGAGAGTTTTAAAATAGAGTCATTATAAAGTCAGTTTCTCAAACTCATCGAATTTTAATAATCTTGTCTGGTCTTTTGATATACCCAATTCAGCTATAGAGTTTTACCAAACAACCGGATTTCTTTCTTGTCTGGTCAGCCTGGCCCTTAATTAGTTCATTGAGTTCACTGATTCTATTACTAAACTGAACCGAGTTTAATAACAATGTTGAATGCTCCCTGTCCTACCATGCTCCCTACCCTACCCTACCTTAGAAAAGTATTTTGATATATTACATCATTTTTGTATTATTAAAATTGTTGCTATAGCATTAACATTGACATTAGAAGAAGGTAGGATAAATTTTGCATTTGGAAACAAAGACCAATTTGGTCCTTTATCTGCAGGTATCGATCAATTTAATCTTTGACAAAAATTATAGATAAATAAACGGAATCATTAATAACCATCTACTGTAGGTTAATGGCTATCTGATTATCACCCCTTTGTTAGTTTGTTCATGATTCCGTTCTATCACATTATTGGTTATATTTTTTGCTAAAGATGACAGACCATATTAATCTGTTGTGATAAATAAAGGATCAGGTTAATACCACATATAAGGGACTTAATTGGTTTTGGGCAATGATATTACCATAGCAGATTTTTCATAAATGACAAAGCTATCCTCACCCATTTACCACGTTTTTGTAGACCCCACTCTGTCAACCCTCCTTTCGCCCTCATCCCCCCACTTTCTTATTTCTCTTTGCCTAGCACCATCGTTTCTCTTCCTTCCCTTCCTCTCATATCTTTCTCTTCATACAAACTCGAATGGCAAGCCAAATGCCGACTTGAATGAAACCTAAAAAATTTCTACTGGTGGGTTTTTGGAGTTGGCTTTGTTGTTGGACTTTTGGTGTTTGACGATAATAATGGCTCTTGTCATGTTATATTTTCCAATTGCAATGACAACAACGAATTGATGAAGAAGTATAGTCTCCCTACTTGTGGGAGCAGAAGTAGATGATTATGGACTCAATTGATGGGGTTGCCGGAGAGGATTTGGTGGATGACAATAATAGAGACAGAGAGGATTTGGGCCATGGTACGCCTAATGCAAGTCTGGTGGTGGTGGGGGTGGTTTGGCAAAGGAATGAGGAATTTAGCGAATTGAGGGATAAGAATGACGGGGCTATGGGGATTATATGTCTTTGTCAACAAATTTTTAATGTAGAGTTTGGATATTTTTAAGTTTGTGAGCTTAAAGGAATTCAAAAAATTGTTTGATAAGAGAAAGAAGAGGAAGATAGAAGGAGGATGGGAATTACCGGGGTTGAGACAGAAGTCACAGAAGGCAAGAGAAGAATGAGGTAACAAAATAATTGAAATCAATGAGAAGAGGGTAAATTTGACAATTAAAAAAATTGTATTGTGGCAATAAGATATTTGCTGTGGTAATATCATTACGCATTGATTTTTTTTTTCTTTTTGCATTTTGATAGTATAAATAGTAGTTGTGTCAAATAGGTGATTGCTATAGCTCAATAGGGTAAATTACACAGAACCTCCTATGATTTGGTCAACCCGCATATTACCCATATGGTATTGAAATAAACATATAACCATCTGTGCTTTGTTATTTTTTACAAAATAAACAAAATGAGGCTCCCGTTACATGATGTGCAACATACACGCTGTATATGGGCATTGAAGTTAGTTCCAACTTTAATAAAAGAAGACTTGAAATATCTTTTTACCCTTATCATCGTGAATTACAAAGTTTTAAGATCAAATTAAAAATAAAATGGGGTCAAATTAAAATTTTAAAAAATCGAAGTATAGTGCAAAAATATATCTAGCCACCGACAGCTCAACCCTTACCTCCATACCAAACTAATTCCTCCTCAATTTATCTTTCTTTTTTTCTTCATCACCCAGATTTCCTCCTTCTACCACTCTCTACCACCCAATCTCCTTCTTTTACATCCCTAGACCAGGCTCACCTAACCCATCCCCTTCCTCCTATCTTCTTTCATCTCCACATTTGTACACGAAGCAAGTAATATCATCAATTATACCAAAGCAAGTAACAAGAGTATGCATGCATTACCTACTGTGAGTCTCAATAGCTTCAATCTATCTCAAACCAATCAACGACCAAAATGTAATCATATTCTCCAGGTAGCAAGACCTACGAATAAAGGATTTTTTTGGGTTTTGAATAGGTGATTAGGATCAAGACTATCTTGCCTTTGCCATCAATATGGGAAATAGTGGCACAATTGAGTAGGTCTGTAAACGGTCAGGTTTGGGTCAGAATTGATAATTTCAGATCCAGATCTGATTAAAAATTCTGATTCTAAATTGATTGCTTCGTTAGGTAGAATTTAACTTTGAAATGAAAAATAAGCAATAATTAACCACACTAATTCACTATACCCTACCTAACTTCCACAAGTATACGGAGTTGATAGTGGTATAGGATGAGTGGGTATCGTCCCACAATGATTGTATAAGGCAATTACCAAAATTTATGGATATTTGTGTAGTTAAGCAGAAATCATAACAATGGATGATGTAACCATTCTAGTAAACTCCATAATTAAATCAAATCTAGATAAAAACTTAATTTAAGGCTAGATAAACTAAAAAGCAAGTAAGTGAAAATAACTAATTACGATATTAAGGAACTAATTAAGCTATTCTAGTAGAAGCAAGTAAAGGAAAGCACATAATTTTAACCTAAATTATCCAAATTAAAACTAAAATTGAAAGAAAGCAAATTACCCAATAAAAAGGGCTACAATTAAGAGACTTTGAAGACTAAAAGCAACCATTTCTAAACTAGAAATCTAAGTATTTTTGAATTTTTGATAGAAATAAAGAAAACCCGCTAAGAATTAACTAGAAATTAATGCAAGAAATTGAATTTTCTAACTAGAAATGCAAGAAATTATCAAGAACCCTAATTTACCTAAGAAATCCTAAATTGCAAGTAAATGTAGCAGCCATGGAAAGGAAAGTCTCAAGAGCAAATCAAAAACAAAGAAAGAGAAAGAATCCATCTGCCATCACGACTTGCTATGGAAGAATGGCATGAATTCAAAGAAGCTTGCAAGGCAGAAATTATAATTGATGAGAAGTCAAAACAATAGACAAGTCCCAATATAGTTATATCGCAGCCCTCACCTCTCAATTTCATCCTCATCAACACGGATGCAACTGTTTATCCTTCTTCAAATTATTATGGAATTGGAATAGCTGCCAGAGATGGTAAAGGTCACCTGATTGCAGTATGGGCAGAATTAGGAAGGCAAATTGATGATTCATGATAGCAGAAGCTTATGCCATCAGGCTAGCTATGGTAAAGGCAAAGCAGGAAGGCCGGGAGAATGTGATTTTTCAGTCAGACTGTAAAGTTGTTGTAGATACTATTAACTCGGAAGCTACAGTTAACAATCTTTTGAGAGTTTTAGTGGAAGACATCTTAGAAATTAAAATATATTTTTGTAACCACCCATCATTCTTTTTTATTAGAAGAGATGGGAACAAGGCAAGGCACATGATAGCGCTCAATTTGTTGTAAAGCTTAAGAAAAAGGTTGTTTGGAAACATGCCTTTCCACAGTGGCTAGAATCTCTAGCAAAGACTGATATAGGGGTAGTTACCCTTAGTGTAGTTCTTGTAATCCTTATCTAACTAATTATATATATAAAGATGACCCTTTTGAAAAAAAAAAAAACTTAATGTGGTTATTTAAGTAGTCTAATGGTGACAACGAGACAGAGGTAGTATGCATTAAAAGACATGTATTTGAGTCAATTAGTGTATTGTGATAATTTTGAGATCTCTAGTTTCTTGCTATAGTGATCATTTAGTGGAATGCTCATACTTCTGAAATTGGATTGATAAGAAATACCTCTTAAATTGAACGCAGAATGAGTGTTAACAACAAAATATAGATAGAAGGACTAATAATTTACCCAACCTGCTTACAAAGTAAAAATTTTCACAAAAACATAATCTAATCTTGTAGAACCTATTGTCTTTTTTTTTTTTTTCAAACGTGCAAAACCTACTATCAAAAAATAAAAATGTTATCAATGTAGTTTCATCAAACGTGATGAGAATTAAATATTTTATCTTTCCTTGTCAATCACAGGTTTAAAAAAACAATTGTACAGATTAAATATCAACAAGTATTATACAGAGATTTTTTTGAAAATTCATACAATGTTTGAGCTTCAAAAAAAGTAATTATATAGTAAGTTTCTCAAACCCACCAAATTCTGGTATTCTTGTTTGATCACTTGATCTCCCAATTCAACTATAGAATTTTACCAAAACACTACCATATTCCTTCCTTCTGTGGTCATCCTGGCATCTAATTAGTTTATTGAGTTCAGTGATTTTATCGGTAAATTGGGTTGGGATTCTTTTTCCATTTGTGTTATTAACAAACGGAGTTGTTAATAACACACTTACTGCAGGTTAATAGCTATGCAATTATCACCTCTTTGTTAGTTTGTCCATGATTTTCATCACATTATTGGTTATATTTTTTGCTAAAGATGTAGGGGCCATATTAGTCTATTGTGATAAATAAGGGATCAAGTTGATAGCACATATACTCAATTGATTTTTTCCTTTTTTGCATTTTGATAGTATAAATAGTAGTTTGTCAAATAGGTGACCTTTGTGGCAATAACATTTAACTCAATTGACAATGAAGTGAAGTTAAAATATTAAGATACTTTCCTTATAATTTATAGATCATAGGTAGGGGTGTCAATTGAGCTTTGTGAGTCAAATTTGCAAAGTCCAAGTTCGACTCACAGATTTATTTGGATTTCGAGCCTTAATTGGGTTGGTTCAAACTCACAAATATGAAATTCATACTCGACTAACAAAATTATTCGGGTTTCAAATTTTAATTGGGCTAGTCCAACCTCACATTATCCAATAAAATTTTTTATAGTTTATTTGTTAAAATTTTATTTTTTTACACATGATTAACACAATATGGAATAGTATGTATTACTTAATGTCAATAAAAAACTATTAACTATATAATTGATTCGCATAATACAACATTTCAACTAAATTGACTAATGATGTTGAGTTATTATTTTTAGTTATGTTAATAGAATACTAGAATCATTAACCATTATCCATATAAAATTAAATACTAGTATTATTTAATTTAGGTTAAAATTAGTATTATACACATACACAAACAGACACACATTTAGATTGGGTTTAAATCGAGTTGAGTTTAATAAAGTACAAACTGGGCTTGCAATTTAATCGAGTCTGATATTTAGGTCCAAACTCAACTCAACTCACTTTTATGCAAGGTTCGACCTTTTATTTGTTAGGCCGATTGGGCCAAACTCGAGTCGAGTCACTAATTATGGTTTTGAGTCACTAAAAAGTAAAGGTTGGAAGTGGATTTTTTTTTCAAAAAAAAAAAAAATTTTGCCTCAATTATTACCCTAAAGGCTTAGTTTGAGAGTTGGGATTGGAAATAAAAGAAGAGAAAGGAAGGGAAAGATTTGGAGGGAAAAATAAGAAAAATAATTTAAAAGGTTTTCTTTCCAAATATGGGGAGAAATGAAAGTTAAAATTTCTCTCTAAAACCTTTTGTAATGTCAATTTTACCTAATAAATACATAACAAAATATTTAATTAAAAGGATAAACTTGTAAATTTATTTATATAATTATCAATTGTAAGGTTGAAATTGATTAATTTTAGTTAAATTGGCTTGGCAATGCTCCATTGCCAATTTTACTTTCGGTTAGGTTTGGATTGATGAATTTGAGGAAATATTTGAAATACACCTAATTATTACAACAATTTGTAATGTTGAAATGACTTAATTTTAAATTTGCACAAATTAAAAGTGTAAATGAATAATTTCAAACAAATTTTTAACTTGGATGAATTTGAAATTCATCCATTTTATCCTTAAAATTACCTCCAATCAAATGGTAAATTTAACCCCTCCACCAACTGTATCTATCCAGACACAATTACAACCCTTCTTATCTTCTTTTCCCATCTTTCTTTAACTAGAATTTTCTCTTCCTTCTATTTGGATTAGTAACAGTTTACCATTGGATTAGGTAGGTAATTACACTTTGTTCACGAAACTATAAAAATATGTACTTTAGCCCTATCATATTATTCATACTTTAAAAATTTTAAAATATCAAGAAAATTTAGTTAAATGACTGAAATACCCTTAATATTATATTTTGATTTTTCATGTATTTAATTAATTTTTGATAGTTATAAAAGAATTAGGAAAAAATAAAATATAATGATACATTGATATATTTGGTTTTAGGAGTGAAAATATGAGAAAATATTGAATTATATTATATCCGACATCGCAATTTGCACATTTTTATAGAAAACATATTTTCTTATAAATTCAAAATAATATAAAATGAAATATAAAAATTTTAAAAACTTGATCAAGAAATATGTTGATATAGATTATTTGAAATATTATATACAATTTATTTATAAATAATTATCAGGACATCAATATCAAATTTTAAATATATAAAAAATTAAAATATAGTATTAAGAATATTTATAGTTATTAAATAATTATCACATCACTATCAAATTTTAAATATATAAAAAATTAAAATATAGTATTAAGAATATTTTAATTATTTGACTGAGTTATCTCAATAATTTTAATATTGATAATAGATAAATAGGATTAATAGCAGAGAAGGTAAAGAATTTCCCGTTGAAAGAGAAGCATCTAGTTGCGGGACAAAGTGTTATTAAACTCCCAAAGTGTCACTGTTTTATGTCTGCTCCGAGAAAGTGAGAAAGAGGCAACGGAGAGAGAAACGGGAATTCTCAATTGTGGTTGCCCCCTCTCCGTTTGGCCCATGATTTCTTCATCAATGAAACCAACCACCCTTCAAAATTTGTTTTTGTTTTTGTTTTCTTTTTCTACTGGAAAAAATGACATTGATCTCCCTTGAACTCATCATGGCTGGGTTTGGATATGGGTAATTGCTGCTGCTGCTGTTAGTATATTCTCTTTTTGCTTAATTTAAAAAAAAAAAAAAAAAAAGAGGCTGTGATGATATTTTTTTATGATAATATTCTCGGAGCAGGTGCAGATTGGTTAAGGCATTGAGGCAAGCTGACCCGTATCTTGGCAGGGCAATCCGGATGGCAGATTTGGATGCAACCGGTGTTGCAGCCATGGCGGTGTCACAATCACCTCTTTTGCCTGATCTTTCTCATCATTTTACAGATCTGAGCCTTTTTTTTTGTGATAAGCAACTTCTTTCTTGAATGGCTTCTTTCAACCCATGATTAATTGGTCATACGAAGCGTGTCTGACCCCTAAGTTGCACTTCGTTGGAAATGGATAATTAAATAAAGAAAGAAGGCTGTGATGATATTTGTGAATAATCTTGGAGCAGCAAGTACAGATTGGTCCGGCATTTAGGCAAGCTGACTCGTTTCTTGGCGGGCCAACCCGCTTGGCAGATGTGGATGCAACCTGTGGTGCAGCCGTGGCGGTGTCACCTCACATCTGGCCTGATCTTTCTTATATACTTTACAGATCTGAGCCTTTAGATACTTAGATTTTATGGTTCTATCTCGGACGAATGAGGCAGCATTGCCAACTATTAAATCACCAACCCCTGATTTTGATTTTAGTCCGTGTTAGCATAACTGGATTAAAGAAAATGTATGGCTATCTAGAGTATATTTCTTGAGAGAGCAAGTGAATCAGGCATTGATGGTATTATCCGACCCGTATCTTGGGTTGTGATGAATCGGCTTTCATAATTCATATCTGATACTTGTTCCAGGAGGATTGGAGTTCGACACGCAGTGTCAAGAAATGCAACGCTTTTTCAGCAACATAACAAGTAATTATCTTTTAAAGTTCGATAGACGAACATATCTGACTTTTTCAGTATGTTTGTTTTGTTATTTGGAGTGTTTTTAGTTAATGCTATTATTATATCTCATGTAGTTTAGTAGTACATATGTTTGGAGTGTTCTTACCTAAATGAGGTTGCTAGTGCCATGGTTGATAGTGGCAGCTGCAGTGATGTAATGCAATATTCTCATTTACTTGGTTGCTATACGCATGCCAAATAAGTTCTGTATCGCCCTTATTGTTTGATCCCTCATCAAATATTTTACAATTATCATCTCTTTGTTCTTTATTATGCCTGAATTTCATTCTCGGTTGGAATCATTATGTCTTATTCTTGCCGAAAAGCATAGAAAATAGTCATGTCTGAGATATGTATGCATGCAGTTCTATTATTCATTTTTACTTGCGCAAAAATATTGTATCTTCATTTTGGTGTAAGTAAGGTTGGTAGAGGAATATGTCTATCCTAGACTCTCCAGACAATAGCATCCTTGCCTATTGCTGTACTAGCTCAATTCAGACTTCTGTTGATATTATGAACTTTTCTTAAATTAAAGAATTATTACGTACACATCATTCCTTTAGACTGTTTGCATAGGATAATAGGTGTTCAGGAGTGTGTAAAATAGATGTTTAAGTCGTTCCTGTTTTACATAGAATTTACTCCCTTCCTTGTCCATAGTTTACTAGTCGTATCAGCTAGTTGAGTATCATAATCAAATCTCATGTTCGATCTACATGAAGGCTGTGATGATAAGGTTCTCTTTTGTTGTTAACTGGGACTTGAGTTGATTTTGACCCAAATCTTGATTTGAGTCTCTCCCTCTTTGCCTTCATATGAAACTAAAGATTGGAGCCATTTTTTTTGAAGTTCTTGATTAAGGATGAAATTGTTCATGTTGTCTTTGGCCATATGGCCAGCCATCTGAGAAGTAAAGAACTAAAAGGTAAGCAACTTAAACTGTAAAGGATGGATTTATAAAAAGATTGATATCACTCAATATTATCCTCCCTACATGTGAAGAGAATTGTTCCAGGAAAATGGGAAAATAAGTGAATTGATAGGACACAATGAAGTGAACCAAAAATAATTTGGATCCCATGTTAATCAGGAAAACGACTCTGAAACGATGCCAGATCCAACCCAATCGCCTGTGAGATTGAAGGGATCTGGATTGGTTTCCTTCAATATTTTTTCTTTTTTTCTTTTTTTCTTTTTTGTAAGTTTGTGCCTTCAATCTTCATCAAGTTTCTAAAAATCTTCCCTATCACTGTCAGCAACAAGCATTAATGGTCAGTTTGTGTGTTTCTGTTGGTATGCAACTGTTGCAGGGAGGAATGATGGTTGTGGGAGGACAAGGGAATGGCTGGGCTGTCTTAATTGGGAGGAGGCAGTAGGTGGGCAGGTTGAGAGAGAGTGAAAGCAAGCCCATGGCAATGGTTTTCTTCAGCCATCAGTTTGTGAAAGTATTCACTTTTGGCAAGGCTGAATTTGGGATTTCAACAAAAGTAGCTGTGGCATTAAGATTTTTGCTGTGGCAATATCATTTGCCTGAATTGTTGCTCCTAAAATGTCTGCTGCTAGAAAGTGAGAATGAGGCAACGGAGAGAGATTCGGGAATTCTCCAAGGGTGGTTGCCCCCTCTCCGTTTGGCCCATGATTTCTTCATCAAGAAAACCAACCGCCCTTCAAAATTTATTTTTCTTTTTTTTTTTTCCTCCTCTCTGTGAAAATGACATTGATCTCCCTTGAATTCATGGCTGCATTTGGATATGGGTAATTGTTGCAGCTGCTGCTAGTATATTCTCTTAGTGGTTAATTAAACAAAAAAAAAAAAAAAAACCGAGGGCTGTGATGATATTTGTTTATGATATATCTCGGAGCACATGCAGATTGTTTAAGGCATTGAGGCAAGCTGACCCGTATCTTGGTGGGGCAACCCGGATGGCAGATGTGGATGCAACCGGTGTTGCAGCCATGGCGGTGTCACAATCACTCTTATTTGCCTGATCTGCCTCATCATTTTACAGATCTGAGCCTTTTTGTGATATTCACAACTTCATCATCACAGGGGGGTTCTTTGAACCCATGGCCATTAGGTCAAACAAAGTGTGTCTGACACCTAAGCTGGAAATGGGTAATTATCTGGACTGCTGCTGCTGCTATTGTTGTTCTTAATACTATTGCTGCTGTTTCTTCTATGGTCTGTTCTCATCTGTCTCTGCTTAATTAAAATAAAGGCTGTGATGATGTTTGTGAATACTCTCGGAGCAAGTGCAGATATGTCAGGCATTGACCCGCATCTTGGTGGGGCAACTCAGACGGCAGATGTGGACGCAACCTGTGTTGCAGCCAAGGTGGTGTCACCTCACTCTCTGGCCTGATCTTTCTTATATATTTTACAGATCTGAGCCTTTATTCTTTGATTTAGTCTTGTGGTTTTGTGTAGATTTGCTGTTAGTATAAATGGATTAAAGAAACGTATGGCTGTCTTGATATTTCTTGAGAGAGTAAGTGAATTAGGCGTCGATGGTATAATCCGACCCATGTCTTGGTGGGGCAATCCAGATGACATTTTTGGGTTGTGATGAATCGGCTTTGAGAATTCATACTCCCTTTCATGCATGTAACTGGTGATTTGCAGCCATGGCGGTGTCACATCATCAATTCCAGTTCAATTATGGATCTGATACGTATTCCAGGAGGTCTGGAGTTCGACTATAGCAGTAGTGTCGACGCTTTTTCAGCAACATAACAAGTAATATCTTTTAATGTTCGATAGAGAAACATAACTTTCTCAGTATTTTTTTTTTTTTTTGTTATTTGGAGTGTTTTTAGTTAATGCTATTATTATATCTCATGTAGTTTAGTAGTACAGATGTTTGGAGTGTTCTTACCTAAATGAGGTTGCTAGTTCCATGGTTGATAGTAGCAGCTGCAGTGATGTAATGCAATATTCTTTACTTGGTTGCTATACACATGCCAAATGAGTTCTGTATCGCCCTTATTATTTGATCCCTCGTCAAATGTTTTACAGTTATAATCTCTTTGTCCTTATTATGCCTGAATTTCATTCTCTCTTGGAATCATTATGTCTTGTTTCTTGCCAAAAGCATAGAAAATAGTCATATCTGAGCTATATATGCAATATATGCATGCAATCTATTTCTTCATTTTTACTTTCCCAAAAATATTCTGTCTTCATTTTGGTGCAAGGAAAGTTGATA
The DNA here is from genome assembly GCA_025175665.1 of Cinchona pubescens. Lineage (NCBI taxonomy): Eukaryota > Viridiplantae > Streptophyta > Magnoliopsida > Gentianales > Rubiaceae > Cinchona > Cinchona pubescens. Next base: position 1,934,721 of record JANKKI010000276.1, read on the forward strand.
GAGGAATTTATCTATCCTAGACTCTCCAGACAATTGCATCCTTGCCTACTGCTGAACTCACTCAATTCACTTCTGTTGATAATATACTTTTCTCAAATTAAAGAAGTATTACATACACATCATTCTTCTGGACTCTTTTCATCGGATAAAAGGTGTTGAGGAGTGTAAAATAGATAAGTTGTTCCTGTTTTTGCATACAGTACAGTCTCTTCTTTGTCTATAGTTTACTAGTTGAGTATCGTAATCAAATCTCCTGTTTGATCTATGTGCAGGCTGTGACAATAAAGTTTTTTTTCGTTGTTAACGGGGCCTTGAGCTGATTTTGATTTTGACCCAAACCTTGATTTGAGTCTCTCCCTCATTGCCTTTATACAAAACTAAAGATTGGAGCCACTTTTTTTGAAGTTCTAGATTAAGGATGAAACTGTTCACGTCGCCTCTGGCAATCTGGCCGGCTATCATGAAAATAAAAGGTTCCAACTGTCTGGCGATTGAGGCAACAGAGGATCGATGGGATTTCTCAAAGGGGTGGTTGCCCTCTCTGTTTAGCCTATGAATCATTATATTCAAAACCAACAGCCCCTAGAAAACTGTGCCTTGGTATACACAAAATATTTACAGTAGACCTAGACAGCCATGCGGATTCAAACTTGATTAGTTGTGAATATGGGGCCTCTATTGTAGGTCTGCAAGCATAAGTGGCAGGCAGATTGGGATTTCATTGAGGTTGGCTTCCCCCTCTCTGTTTTAGCTAATGATTTCCGCACCCAGAAAAAAATCAACCATCCTTGTTTAGCAGAAATATTCATATCATCATCATTTGGCACCCTTTTGTGGATCATGCTAATCATTTCTCTGTGTTGCTTTACTTCGTCACTGTGTCCACATCTCCTTTGAAAAATAGACTCTGATGATTTGTTTCAGATCCAATATGATCGTGCATTGAGCTACTGATCCGAACATTGGATAGACTATCCAGATGGCAAATTGGGTGTGGAACTGCACTCGTTCTTATGCCATCCCTCACATGCAACTGGTGATACGGGGTTGTATTTTTCTTGGATTCTCTGTTTGCTGAACAAAGAAAAACTCACCCCCAATCCTCTTCCTTTTCTGTATTTTTCTTTTCACTCCTAAGCTACCAAACTAGGCCTTTGTTAATATATGCCAGCAATGTCCAGAGATGGATTTCCACAATCTTCTCAGCAAAGAAGAATGAGGCTGCAGAGGGATGGGAATTTCATAAGGGTGGTTGCCCCTCTTTGTACGCTTATGATTTCATTTTTTCACCATCTGTCAAAGATGGAAGAAACTAACAGCCCTTGAGGAAAATGAAAATGGAAATTGAATATTGTCCAAGGAAGAGATAATATTGGGTTGTATAAACATGAAGGATTTGAATTAAAAGCCATCAACATTTCTCCCTCTCATTCAAGTAATCGGCTGTGATGATAATACACATCTTGAGTTGTAACTCGGGTGAGGAGGTAAATTTGTGCCGTATCTTGGCAGGGCCTCAACCCGGATGGCCTGTAAGATGAGAAGGATTTGAAAATCCTCACTTGCATGCAACCAGGTTTTTGCAGCCATGGCGGTGTCTCCCCTCCTTCGTCTGATCTAATTAAAGATCTGAGCCGTTTTCTTTAAAATTGCAGTTTTCAGTTTTGGCACTGTTGCTAAGCTATCATAGAAGCATAAAACAGGCATCAAAAGATGTTATTTGTTTTCCCCTATCGGTTTAGCCTGTGATTTCTTTCTAGAAAACAATAGCCCTTAGAAGCCTCTTTTGGTTCATAATGAGGAATAAGAATTGGAATTGTAATTGGAGTGCTTCTGAATAGGGAATGTCTGGGTGTCAGAACTTGTGTTCTTTTGTTGTTCTCTGTTGTGATGACGTGGAGGAAGAGGAGGACGATGATGATTTTAGTGCAAATGGTATAAGAATAATCAAATGCTGTTATGATATTTCAGAAAGCAAGTGAATCAGGCACTAATGGTATAATCTGACTTGAATATTGAAAAGCAGCACAAACCGGATGGCATTTTAGGGTTTTGATGAATTGCTTTTCATACTCCCTTAATGCCATTCAATTTGTAATTTGCAGCCATGGTGGTATCACAGCACCAGTCCAGGTCAAAGTATGGACCTGAGCCTCATTCTCTACTCAGTGTCTTGTCTAGCTACATTGCATATTTTTTCTCGTCTTGTGTATTGCTGGTTTGCTTGGAAATGATTTTGCCAGTTCTATGGTTGACAGTAGCAAAATGGAGAATGGAATTTTAGTAGATGACATTACTTTAGTAGATGAAACAAAAGACGGGGTTAATGTTAAACTCGAGATTTGGAGAGACACACTTGAGGCAAAAGGGTTTAGAATTAGTATATCAAAAACAGAATGTGGAATTTAAGTTTAGCAAGAGTGCACGTAGGAATAGAATAGGGAGTTAGTATCGGAGATCAAGAGATATCCATAAGTGACAATTTTAAGTATTTAGGATTAGTTGTTCATAGTGATGGTGGTATGATAGATCGAGATGTTACACATCGAATACAAGCGGGTTGGACTAAATAGAGAATGGGATCGGGAATATTATGCGATTGCAAAATTCTTTTAAGATTTATGGGTAAATTTTATAGAACGGCAATTAGGCCAGCCATGCTTTATGGTCTAAATGTTGGGCAGTGAATTACACACATGAGCAAAATATGAGAGTAGTAGAAATGCGGATGTTAAGATGGATTTGTGGTTACACTAAGATTGACAAAATATGCAATGAGCATATTCGTGAGAAGATTTGAGTAAGCACCTATTGATGAGAAGATGAGAGAAACACGCTTAAGGTGGTTAGGTCATGTGTTAAGACGTTCAGTAGAAGCGCCTATCAGACGAATAGATTTTAGAGAGAGTAGTCAACATAAGAGGGTAGGGGAAGATCGAAAAAGACTTGGTGGGTAACTTGTAAGAAGGATGTAGTCATTGAATGAGGGAATTGATCTTATATGGTCCAAGACAAAGCACAATGGCGTTCTTATATAGAACACAAGTAGATGTGTATAAGACTGAATTAATTTTGTTTGTTATGGTTTACGGTAGCAACTGCAATATTATGATACCATTTTCTCTTGGTTGTCTAAGTACCTGCCAAATGATGTCTGCATCATCCCTTCTTATTTATCCCTTATTATAGTTTACTGTTATTCTTCAGTTTCTTTTATCTTATCCCTGGATTAAAGTCTCAGTTGGTATCTTTGTCTTATTCATATCCGAAAAGCTTAGAAAATAATCTAAGTGCCTACAACATATAAAGGTATAAGGTTGCTCTCTCATGTCTGAGATAGAATGGGGAGGGGAATTCTGGTTTGTCTTATCATCATCGTCTTTCTGTCTCTCTCACAGACAAACAAACTCCAGAGTCATACACACACCCTTTTTGTGTGCGTGCCAGCTGTGTCTGGTAAGGTTGAAATATAAATTTTGGTTTTATTAGTCCCTGCTTGGCATTGATAGCAGTTGATACGACTTCGCATGTCTAGAAATTAGGTTTCCATAACTCTTCTTTTTTGCTTATCTATGGTGGAATTGCATTTTTAGTTCCAGTCCCTAGTTCTAGTTCAGTACCTCTTCATATGTGCACGTCTGTATATCAATTGATCATCTGATGCTTCTAATCACTATTTATATTCCTTGATGCTGCAAATCCAATCCAGCCATCCTCACTCACATTCCTTCCCTACTAAAGAAGTAAGGCTACAGGAAGAATCAAAGTTCTAGACTGATAAATTCATGTGTATTCTTTAATTCTTTCAGGCACAGGGCCAAATTGAACTGTATCTTGGTGGGGAAATGAGAAGATATTGATGGATTCTTTTTTTCTTACATACATGAGTTTACAGTGGCGGTGTCTTTTGCTTTTGTTGCCTGATCACATTGTAGCTCCGAGCCTACTGCTTTTGGTTTTGGTAAGACTTATCTTACCAACGGGTACTACTTATTCAAACAATTATCTGGCTCTTTTTTTTTTTTAACTGCTACTGCTAGTAGTATTATCAAGCGTAATGGACAAGAAAAATGAGCTATGAAGATGAATATATTCTGAAGCTTGGTAGCCTGTAATTTTTGACACATCTTGCAAATAAGAAAGCTACATGTGCTTTTTTCTATTAGATCCTTCACAGAATGTAGCTTAGTAGCCTTGCAGATTCAACTTCTTTCACTTGGATGGAATAAAGAGTAAATCCAAGATCGAGCCATGAATTCATCTGTGCATTTATCTAACACAAGTTTGTCTGGCAAAAAAAAAAGAAAAAATATATTATAGCCTGTCTTATTTTGCACTCCTTTAATTTTTTTCCCTGTGCTCATAAATATATCTCCCCTGCTAATCACCGTCTTTTGGAGCTCCTTCGTTTCAGTAATTTCTTCTACCAAGTTAGCCTCCAATTTGGAAGAAGTCCTTAAATCATCTGGTCTGGGAGAAGCTATAGCAGAATAAACTGCAGCTCAGTATGGAATTGATCAGATTCTAAAGCTGCAATCAGACAAAAACTTAAATCCTCCTTTTCCCTTAGACGCTTGCAAAGAAGGATGTTCGATGCACCTGGTTGGACAATTCATCTTAATAGATTATCTCGGGTTTTGTTAGTTGAACAGGAGAGGTGCAGGAATTGGTTGCTGGGTACTAACATGGTTATACCAGGACTTCTACTGGTATTGCACTATGAATTTGTAGCTTTATGAATGAAAGCTTTCTGTAGTTTTGGGTGTATAAATTCAATTGTACATGGGACAAACTTTTGAATTATGGATTTGTTACCAAGTCTGGCTATGTTTGATAATATTGCTTGTCATACATGTAATCCTAAGTTGTGAACGTGATCATAAGATTTATAAAAATTACTCAATTTTTTGTTGGTTTTTGAATTTTTTCCACGTACGAGTTTACCTTACTGTTACCCAAATAATGTCAGGTTTCCACCGTATTGCAACAAGTTACTTCTTCCCAGGCATAAACAAGGTTAAAAAAAACACACACACACCCGTCCTCTCCCCCTCCCCAAAGCCTTTAAACATATAAAAAAAATCCCATCAGCATTTTTGAAGTTGTTTTATACTTTTTTGTTCGCAATAATTTTATACTCACTTATTACTGATTTGCTCCAATATGTACATGTTATTATAAAGGAGAAATATTTAGGTAGATCTGATTTTTGATTCCATTTATATATCTTGTGTTGTAAATTAAATGTTATAGAATTTGTGACATCAGTTGAGATAAGAAAAATTTTATAAAATTTAATATTAACTGCAAGGTCTACAGATATAGTAAAAAATTGAGTCTATATAAATATTTTTCTATCATAAATTCGTTTTGGGCCTGCATTTTTTTTTGGCTGACGTTAACAATAATATTGGATGACAAATACTACTATTCATAAATTGTATTGTCTGCACTTGGACGCCGTTAGTTGCGCATTATTCGGCACATTAGTCGATGTGTTGCATGTGTTGTTGGGCCAAATAACAAACGAAGGAATACTAAGTAAAATAACTGTCCTAGCAAAATAAATAAACAACTTTGTGTAATACCAACATAATTCAGACGGTGAATTACAGAATTAGTGCATCATTTGACCGGTGGAGAGTGCTGCATATAATTAGTGTGATGTTAAGGCGAAAGCAATTTGTACCATGCATGAGTAAATTCGCCTTTAGTGACGTAATTGCCTTCACATTGCAACTTATTTTTTCCACTAATTATTTGTGTGACCGGTAACTGCTTAACAAATCCCATTTCAGTCATTCTCCCCCTCACTTTCTCTATCTTCTCCAAAATTCATAAAATCCAATTCAATTTTGTTAGGGGTGATCCCAAAAAATTGACGCAAGTCTGATACAAATTCAGAACAAATGATAACAAAACAAAAGATAAAATAAAAAAAAGACATTAAATTTACGTAATTCGATCATAAGACTTGCGTCCACAGGCGACGGTGAACAAATTAATTCACTATCAAGAAAAATACAAAAGTTTTAGAAAAGTACTCTTAAACCCACAAAATTAAAATAAAACAAGGTTTAATGACCAATAAGGCTCACTATAACCCAATCAACTCCCTTATATTTAGTGCTTAGTATACCAAAATCCAAAATCTAAGGTATCTATTTATAAGACTAAGGTTGTGTTTTAAAAAACTAAAATTTGAATACTGAAACTTAAGTATTAAAATATTAATTTGCTAAATTCATAAAATTGTATCTATTTGATAATTAGCGGAACTTGAGTACTGAATCTTATATTTTATCATATATATATATATATATATATATATTACATAGTTCGATGATAATATTAATTTATATTTTTATAGTAGGTTAATTTGTTAAATATTATATTTTTAATGCAAATAAATAGTTAATTAATATATAGTATGTGTGTGAGAGAGATATATATTGCGCAAGTGTATATTTATATATGACAGAGAAGGAATATAATGTGTGTGTTTTGTATAGCAGAAAGAATATAGTGTGTGTTTATGTATTAGAGAAAAAGAATATAATATATGCAAGTATGTGCTTACATGTGAACAAAGGCGGACGCCTGTCTCTTATACACCTCTTTCCATCCCTGCTTGTGAAAGAAGGAATATAGTGTGTGCAAATATGTGTTTATGCGTGAGAGAGAAGGAACACAGTGTGTAAGTGTCTGTTTATGTGTAAGAGAGAAAGACGAAAAAATCACCGAAATAGTGGCTCAATTTTTTTTACTTTAGCCAAAATAGTCCCTCAACTTTTTTTTTTTAGTCAGCATAGTCCTTCAAATTTTATATTTTAGCCAAGACGGTCATTTTATAGTGGAGCCATTACAAAAATATTTTTATTTTTTGATAAATTCCACATATACCCCCTGAGGTTTACTCTATTTTTTACATAATATAGTTTAAAATGAAACAAATAAGAAAGAAATTAATTTAAAGGGGTGAAAAAGGAAAAAAAAACTTCAAAACAATTTTTAAAAAAAATGAAACATTTATTTTTTACAAAAAAATATTAAAATCCTAACCCTTCCCTCTTCCCTTTCTCCCAACCGAAACTGTTACCCATCCAACTCCAAAACTATCTCTTCAGCCACCCAAGCGCCTTCCCCTACCCACCAAACACCAATTGCTACCCACTAGCCCTATCGCCAGATCCCCACAGTCAACCACTACGTCTTCTTTTTTAAAAGTTGGCCATAAAATTTTGTAAAATTTTAAATTAGGCTAATGTGGAAAATAATTAAACCATAAGGGTTGTATGTGGAATTTATCAAAAAAAGGAAATAGGTTTTTGTGGTGGTTCCACCATAAAAGGACTATTTTGGCCAAAAAATAAAAGTTGAAGAACTATCCTGGCTAAAAAAAAGGTTGAGGGACTATTTTGGCTAAAGTAAAAAAAGTTGAGTCACTGTGGACTATTTTGGCCATTTTTCCAGAGAAAGAATATAATGTATTCAAGTATGTGTTTATGTGTGAGAAAGAATGAATATAGTGTGTGCAAGTGTGTGTTGTGTGTGAGAGAAGGAATATAGTGTGTGCAAGTGTGTGTTGCATGTGAGAGAGAATGAATATAATGTATGTAAGTGTGTGTTTATGTATATGCGAGAATGAATATATGTCTTCAAATATATTTTTATGTGTGAGAGAGAATGAATATAGTGTGTGCAAGTATATGTTTATGTATTAGAGAAAAGAAATACAATGTGTGCAAGTGTGTGTTTATGTATCAAAGAGAAGGAATGTAATGTGTGTGTTCATGTGTGAGAGAGAAGGAATATAATGTGTTGAAATGTATGTTTATGTGTGAGAGAAAAGGAATATAAGTTATGCACGTGTGTGTTTATGTATGAGAGACAGAATATAAAGTGTGCAAAAATGTGTTTATGTGTAAGTAGAATGAACATAGTATGTTCATCGTGTGTGTTTATATGTGAGAAAGAATGAATATAGTGTGTACAAGTGTGTGTTATATGTGAGGGAGAAGGAATACAGTGTGCACAAATATGTGTTATGTGTGAGAGAAAATGAATATAATGTGTGTAAATGTATGAGATAATGAATATAGTATATTCAAATATGTGTTTATGTGTGTGAGAGAATGAAAACAGTGTGTTCAAGTATGTATTTATGTGTGAGAGAGAATGAGTAGTGTGTACAAGTGTGTATTTTTGAATATATTTTTATATGCAAAAAAGAGTATGAATGTGAAATAAAGAAAAGTTGAGTGAATTTTACTATACTAGTAAAGCATTCAACAACTTAAGTGATAGACTTTTCACTCAAAAATTGTATAGAAATTAAGTGGCACTTAATATATTCAGAAGTTGTAGAATTTCATTATCAAACATGCTTAATATAAAAAAACATTTAATGAATTAAGTTTAAACACTTGATGAGGTTATCAAACACCCCCTAAGACTACAAAACTTTCCTTACTTTAACCAATATGGGACAAATCCACAGTAACAAATCTCCACCTTGGCGTTTGTACCTACATCCACAAAATAGCAAAATAGCAAATTTGCTCCACTTTCTCCACACAAAGCCTAGTGGGCTTAATCACCAACAACGAATACCAACCAAGCCCAATCACTACTTGAACTTGTAAATTGGAAGAAGTTTCGTAAACATGTCCGCAAATTTATCTTTGGTATTGATCTTTTGAACAAGAATTTCCTCCTCAACGTTGGTATCCCGAATGAAGTGAAAGTTCACATCAATGTACTTTGTCCTTTGATGATACATCTAATCTTTAGATCAAGTGACTTACATTTTGAATATCACAGTAAACTATAGTACCACAATGATATAGACTGAGATCGCCAAACAAATTTCATAACCACAAGGCTTCCTTGATAGCCTCGGTCACAATTATATGTTCTGTATCTGTAGTAGACAATGCCACAACAGATTATAAGATAGTTGATCTTGCCAAGTAACTGCACAATCGCAAATGTAAAATACATGACTAGAAAGTAATCTTTTTCTGTCCAGATCTCGATGTAGTCAGAATCAACAAAACTGACTAAAGTGTCACATTTTTTTTCCAAATTCCAATCAAGTTTCTGAAGCACCTTTTAAGTATTTGAGAATCCATTTCACAACCTGCTAATGTTCTTTTCCATGGCAAGAGATATACCTGATAACCACACTAACCGCTTGTGAAATGTCTAGACGTGTACGAACCATCACATACATGATATTTTCGACTGCACTAAAATGTGAAACTCGTGCCATATAACCTTCTTCCTTATGTTAGTATGGTGTGAGTAGGTAAAAGTCGAAAATGACTTACAAGAGTAGTACTCATATATTTAGCATCTTTCATGCGAAACTTCTCCAAAGTCTAAAACTTTCTTAAGGTACTGCATTTGGGTCAAGAATAATTTCGTAGATCTTTGATTTCCGTGCCAAGAATCTTCTTAGCTGTTTTATCAAATATTTCATCTCAAATTCACTGCTCAACTGTGTCTTCAAAGTATGAATTTTTACAAAACTCTTGTACCAATGAGCATGTCATCAACATAAAGCAACAAATAAATGAAAGAACCATAATTTAATTTCTAGAAGTACATACAACTATTATAAATGATCCTTGAATAACCATGATCCAATATAAAGGAATCAAATCTCGTATACCACTGTCATAGTGACTGCTTCAATCCATACAAGTATTTCTTCAACAAGCAGACATTTTCTTCTTTTCCATCAATTTCAAATCCTTGAGGTTGCCTTATACAAATTCGTTCTTCAAGTTCACCATATAGAAACTGTATGGACATCAAGTTGCTCCAATTTCAAATCATACATGGCAACAAAAGCAAGTAAAACACAAATAGAGCTATGTTTAACAACAAGTGAAAACACATAATTGAAATCAATGTCGTGTACAGAGTATCTTATACACATGTAACCATGCTTTGTACCTTGTATCTATACATCTACCCCTAAGTGACTTTCCTTTTTCTTAAAGACACATTTGTAATCAATAATTTTCTTACCCAAATGCCACTTCACAAGAACCCAAGTTTTATTGTTATGGAGAGACTCAATTTCTTCATTCATTGCAACTAATCACTGAATTATCACAAGAAACAAATTCAAAGTAGGTAGAAAAATCACCAACTCTATTTGTTTCTTCAACAACTAACAAAGAATATTCAACTAGATTTGCATTTAAGAAAAAAAACCCACCTTCCCTTTTATCCTTCTAGAGACTCGAACTCATGATCACTCGGTTATAGGGGAAGCATCTTACTACCTATGTTGCATTTCGTTGTCATGCAACTAGATTTGAATATTGCTATGGTAGTCGAATCTCCTTTCTTGATCTATCCTTGGCAATGGAGTGCCCCTTCTCATCTAGTTTTTCTTCAATAGACTCCAGTTCAGCTGCTAAATTTTTCTGATTGGAAGAGACTAAAGGAGAAGGACCAGAACTAGGTCAATTTCCATCTCCACCTGCTTCAGTTTAATATCATCTATACCTGTTTTACAAGAACAAGAAGACTCTTTTTTTGAAGACAACAGAGACAGTTCATCATATATAACATCTCTACTAATCACAAATTTTAGAGATTTGAGTCATGACACCATAATTTGTAGCCTTTCACCCTAGAAAATACACATTTTATCTTTAGGATCTAATTTCTCACCATTCATATGCATATATGTTGGACACCGAAACACTTTCAAATCAAAGTAATTAGCAAGAGTTCTTGACCAAACTTCCTCAGGAGTCTTGAAGTCAATGGCTGTAGAAGTAGTATGGTTGACAATGTAACAAGCTATAGAGATTGCCTCTGTCCAAAATTCCTTTGTCCATCTTGCATTAGAGATCATATAATGTGTTCTCTCCAAAAGAGTTCTATTTATACTTCGGCCATAATATTTTATCGAGGGGTCATCCTAACTGTACAGTGCTGAACTCCATTTTTACAAAATTCATCATGTGAATTTGCCTTCACAAAATTCCATGTCATTATCTATTCTAAATTGCTTGATCTGTTTGCCTATCTGTTTTTAATCAAAACTTTCCATTGTTTGAAAGTTAGTTAAACATTATTCTTATGTTTCAAAAGGTTAACCCAAACTTTCCTTAAATAATCATGAATGAAGGTCATCATATACCTAGCACCACCTTTAAATGGAACACGAGTTGGTCCCCAAAGATCAGAATGGATATAATCTAAAGTACCTTTTTATCCTGTGGATTATTGGTAAACTGAAGCTAACCTCGTTCTTCTTTCCAAAAACACAATGCTCATAGAAATTCGATGTCTCGGTAATCTGCCCACAAAGAAGCCCTTTTTGCTCAACATAGTCAAGTCTTTCTCGTTCATGTGCCCCAAATGCATATGCCACAATTTGGTGATGTCAGAATCAGACAAAGATGATGAAGAGACAGTTAAAACAATAAGAGAACCCTTCAAAATTTACAAAGTATCAAACCTGTAACTTTTCATAATAACAAGAGCACCTTATGAACTTTCATAACTCTACCTTCAATTGCGTATTTGCACCCAAGAGCCTCTATGATGCCTAAATAGATGATATTCTTTATTAAATCAAGAACATATCTAACATTAGTGAGAGTTCTCACAATTCTATCATGTATTTTAATCCAAACTATGCCCTTACTAACAACATCACAAATAATATTATTGCCCATAAAAACAATTCCACCATTATAAGATTCATAAGTTGAAAAAAATCTCTATTGGGAAAAATGTGATAATGCACGAGTTTGCTTCAAATAAAGTCGATTATCAATCTTATAATCTGTATGTGGCATTGTCTACTACCTGTCTCTATCTTTGGCCGTCATTTCGTAGCAGTTGTCTGTCTCTTATACTCAACTAAGAGATTTAGGATAATACATGATCTAGCCTTTTTGTCTAGGCTGTCAAAATCCTCTACCGTCACTGTCTCTGGCTTTTCTGCCACTCTCTCTGACTTTTTCTCATACTCTTTGAAATGCAATGTCTACCCATCTTGGATCAGGATAGTCTCTATATTGAATTGCCACATCTTAAACTTGATACTTCAGTCAAATTTCTCTACATGGGTATTTTTTATCATCATAATGCATCAAAGCTTTTCTAGAAGCTCTAATATTAGTTTGTTAGGGAGGATCCTAAGAAATTGAAAAAACTTCGAGACAAATCCGAAACAAACAATAACAAAATAAAAGAGAAAATAAAAGAAAGATACCAAATTTATATAGTTTGATCAAAAGACCTATGTCCACAAGTAAGGGCAAGTAAAATATTCCACTATAAAAAAGAATACAAAGGTTTAGGAGAGTACTCCTAATCCACAAAAGCACTAGTATAAAAATACAAAAAAGCCAAAATAAGATAAAAGATTTAATGATCAATACGACAAAAAGTTCAATGACCAATAAAACCTAATAGCCCACTGAACTCTCTTGTGTTTATTGTGGTATACCAATGCCCAAAACATTATGTCTATTCTATTTGTAAGACTAAGGTTACAAAACTCTTTTTACTTTTACCAATGTAGGACAAAGTGACACTAGCAAATTCAAATCTTGAAAACTTTTCTTCAATTATAAAAACTTATAAAAATTTCAAATTTCAAATTTCAAATTTCAAATGAATTATAATCTTTAACTATTGCTTGCAATTATTTTCATTTAGTCACCAATAATTAATTGTCCTCGACAACCTCTGAAGCTTTACGAAGGGTTTTTGGTTCGAGTTTTGTGAAATGCAATTCTTTTCCAGCAACACCCAAGGAGTATTGTTAGTGTTGTCAACTCAATTATTGATAAAGCAACTTTGTACTACTGCATCTTGGGGGAGAATTCAGAGAAATCATATAAACTAGATTCTGATTTGGGTTGGGGCATCTCCCGAAGTATTTATGATAGAGAAATTCATTGTAGTCTTCTTTTTTGCTATATCATGTAATGTTAATTTTTTGTCTTCTAAGTTTGTATAGAAACTATGGTGCTCTGAATGATGGAAGGTGCAAAGCTTGGTGATTTTTTTTTTCTTTTTTTAAATTTGATGAATAAAATTTTATCTTTTGCACAAAAAAAGTCTAACCTTTCATCAAAGCCCATCTCTTGATTCTGTTTTTAAATAGAACTCTTTTGCTTGACAAAGTTCTAACTTGTTTTCACATAAACGAAAGCAAAAGAGAGACTGACATGGGAAAGACAAGAATGAGAAAGAGGTATATAAAAAGTAGTGAAAAATCATTGTTGACTTTTGAGGGGTAATTATGTCAGTTAAGATAAATTTGCTCTAGCAAGAAAGGGATTACTCTAGTAATAATTTTAGCTTATAATTAATAGTTTGAAATAATTATTTGGACATGAAAGAATCATTTGAAATATAACTTTTTTGATGGCAAATCGTGTAAATAATACCCATTCCTAATATATTTATCATAATAGCAATTGGCACAAAATTTTAGACAATTAAATTTTTCTAACAATTGTTTAAAAGGTCCCTTTTATCAAGCAATTTTTAAAAAATCTTGCTTACATTAGCTGATGTCATAGATTCTCTAAGATTTAATCCACACCACAAGGCTTACAAGTGGGGTCAAAAATCGAGTTTACCTAAGTCTTTGCCTATTTTGTTATATGTTTTGTTTTTTGTGTGAGAAAGAGAGGAAAGAGGAGAGAGGTTTCATATTTTATTTTCTTGTGTGTAAGAGAGCCGAAAAATTAGAGGTGAGAAGAGAGGTGATCAACTAATGTGTCGAGCTTAGTGATTGTTGGATTGGGAACAATTTTAATGTAATAGTTGGTCTTTTAAATGGTTAGAAGGGTAAATTTGATATTTAAACTATGCAAAGTATTTATTTTTAGAAATATGACATTTTTATTAGGATATTCAAAAATAAAAAGTATAACAATATAAATGAGACAATGGAATAATTTTTTGAAATATCGTAAATATATAATTTTGTTTTAAAGAAAACATGAATAAGTCACCAATGTTAGTGATAATTCATGTAAATTAACCCAGGCCTTTTTTTTTTTTTTTTTAATTTTAAGTGGGAGCTAGTTCTAGATAAAATGTTAGCTAACTCTACCTCGTTCAAAATTCAATTCATATAAAATTTAATGGGGATAATTTTTAAAAACCTCTCATAAGGTTTAAGCTAATTTCACTTAATGCCTCTCAACTTTTACAATTCTTACTTACCCCTTCTATTATAAGTGGAATCCAAATTAGCATGAAACAATATTTGTATCCCTTTTTCTTTAGTAAAATAACAAAAAAAAAAAAAAAAAGTTTCGAAAACCTCCCAAAGATTTCTGATAATTTCATTTGGCATTCTTTAGGCTTTTAATAATTTTCTTATCACCTACTTATTTGCGAAAATATGAATGAATTAATGTGCTTATCTGTCTTTGTTTGAATTATCTTTTTGAATATGCATAGACACACAATATTTTATAAAATTGGTATTTGGTATGGTTAATAACAAACTCATAAATTAAATATTTTTTGTCAACTTACTTAAAAAAATCTAAGAACATATTATAAATATACTATGTATGTCTGTTTCAATAAAAAATAAATAAATAGAATGCTTCAAAATAAACTAGATATTATTATAAAAAATGTGGTTTGTATTTTGTTTTGAAAATTACAAATTTGTAATCTATTCTTTTATTCAATTTTTTTGTCAATTTATTTATGAAAATATGTGCATGTTAATATATTTGTGTTTGTTCGACTATGTACAGTAATAAAATAAATGTTATTGGTATGTTTTTTTGGAAATTCACAAGCTCATAAACTAAAAACGTAATACGTGTGCGTGCACACACACATATATATATTTTGATATTCACCAAGAAAAAATATAAACAATTTTTAAATTGCACGCCAATATTATTTCCTAACAATTTCATTTAAATCCCCCAAATTTCTTTTTATTTGTTCCAATTGTTGTAACAAATTTATTTGTCTTACTAGGAGATACAATTAGAATTGTCTCACTTCTCTTTCTCTCTTTTTGTCTATAAATCTGACATTTTGATCAATTAGGTTGAAATATCTTACAACATATATAAAGTTAGGAGAGCTTTGTAAGATTTTTTAAAGTTTAGGGGTACTAAGTGATATTATTATAAAGATCAAGAGAGGTTTATGAAATTATCCAAATTTAATAAGCAGAAATGACAATGCTAAAACTTATCTGCATATATAAATAATTAACATTCGCTTGAAAATCCATGCAATACGCAACGAAATTTCTTTTCCCAAGAAAATGATAAAAATTTTATTGATAATCATCAAAAGAACTTTACAAGTATGGAGTGTGACTACTCTCACCATTAAAAGGGAGCATTTGCTACCCACGCTAGGAAAAAACCTTCTCCCATCAACATCATTCATTAGATATTTGGCAAAGCTGGCTACTTTGTAGATTAACCTATCTGTATTCTTATCTATACAGAAAAAGGAGCATGAAAGAAACAAAGAACCCAGAGCTATAGCATCTTCAAGCAAGATATTAAGACTTTCGTAGTCTGTTTCCCTCTTTGTAAGCTTTTCAATGATCAGCTTATTGACTTCCTCAATCGTTATCTTCATCCAGCCGGCTTCAAAAGCTTTGATCATACCAAATCTGATAGCTTCAATAGCTTCCTAGTCAGCATCTTCCCAGCATCTTTCAGATAATGCTTAGATTTTGCATACACTTCCATCCCATTTCCTGGTAGCAATGCCAATTCTATTTTTCCTTCTACGATCCTCTTTTGTTAAGCTAATTCTGATCTAGTAGTCATAATGGTCAAAAGCCTGGCTCTACGTTTGGTCTCTGTACTAAGAATTTCCTTAATGCTCCTTAAAGAAATCTCCTATTGGGCAGTTTCAAATTCTAGCCATTCATCCATACCCTTCTAGACAGTGATCCTACCCTCTATGTCTTGGTTCAAAAACTAAAACATATTTCTTTCTTTCTATTACTGCCACAAAATGTTTGCAGTTAATGTGACATGCTTTTCACCTTCCTCCCTTTCTTTAGCCTTTATTAGCTCTCCCCACCATATTGTAAAGTTACCTCTGTAAGTATTTAGACCATCCCATTTCAAAGGACTCAACTTCCAAACCTCAGCAGCTCTTTTGCCAAAAAAAAAAAGAAGAAAATACGCTCAATGGTTTCCTCATCTATACCAAAAAAAAAAAAAAAAACATCTGCCATCACTTTTTTTGCTTTTGATGAATGGTACCATTTGTAGGAAGAGGGAAATGTAGGCATTTCTAAATGGAGTGCTTCACTATATGTTTGAGATTCAAATCCCACAGTGATTTCCAAGATACTTCTCCTGGAGAACTGCAGTTAGCATCACCCTCCTTCTTCCTCATAGCATATTTTCTGTTTCTCCTCCTCTTTAGCCTTTTTGTAACCAGACTGAACAGAATAATTGCCTGATCTGGTTCCCTCCCAATAAATTCTATCTTTGCAAGACCTGATGCTTAAGGGGATTTGAATGATTTAACTGATGTCCTCTTCATTGAAACACTAGTTTAGAACCTCCAAATTCCATTTGAAACCTGAAATAAGTTGATCAACCTTTTGACACCTGCATTTGGGGTTGTTGGGTATTTATTTTCTATCCTTGTAGCCTGGGATCAATCTATCACTCCAGATGTGTATTGTCTTCACATCACCCACTTTTTTTCTCAATCTACTTTCAAACATATCTCTAACACTTATGATACACTTTAGTACAAAGATGCTCCACTGGAAATCTTTCCACTATGCCATGACTTCTTACTTAAATACTTTCCCTTCAGCACTCTACTAACCAACAAATTTTGTTGAGTGATCAGACTCCATATTTATTTTGCCAGTAGTACTAAGTTGAAGGAGCATAGATCTACCTGGTTTAAACCCAAATCCTCCATTCTTCTCTTCATCAGTCAGCTTTTTCCAAGCAATCCATTGCACTTTGTTTCCTCCTCCTTTGACTCCCTACCAAAATTTTGCAAGAATACAAGTGATCTCCTTGCACAGCTCTCTTGAAACTCTGAACGCAGACATGGAGTAGGTAGGCATGGCTAGGGATATTGCTTTGAGTAACACTTCTTTTCCTGCATTGCTAAGGAAATTATTTTTCTAGTTGTGGATTCTGTCAGCCACCTTCTGTTTGATGAGATCAAATATCTGGTTTTTGCTCTTTGTAATCAACAGTGGAAGATCCCCAAAATACTTGCCCTAATTTACCTTCCTCATTCCCCCCAAAATTGTACAGATATTAGGGGTGATTATCATAATTCCTGGTAAAGAAAATGAGGACTTCTCAAGGTTTATAAGCTGACCAGAACAGGTCTCATACACTTTCATAATGTCCATGAGTTATCTTGCTTCCTCAATTCCAGCTTTGCACAACTTAAACACAAGAACATCATCAACAAAGAAAAGATGAGAAATTTTAAGGCCTTTTCTGCTAATAGAGAGCCCCATTAATTTAACTTGAGCACTAGATAGATTAAAGATGTTAGTGAAACTCTTAGCACAGATTAGAAAGAGGTAAGGGAGAGAGGTCCCGTGTCTGATTCCTCTCCCAGGGGTGACATAATCTCTATGCTCCCCATTAAAATTACAAGAGTAGGAAATAGAGTTTAGGCATTTTAGAATCCAATGAATCCAAGTGTCACAGAAACCCAACTTAGATATCAAAGCAGTCAAAAAATCCAATCAATCCTATTATACGTTTTTGACGTATCTAATTTTAAGGCCATTAATTTATCATTACCTTTCCTTTTATATTTGAAGTAGTGTAAATATTCATGAGCTATTAGTATGTTATCAAAAATTTGCCTGCGTGAAACAAATATAACTTGATTAACACTAATGCAGGAAGGTTTAAATACATTAAATCTCCATGTTTGGTTGTTTATGTATTATTTTGCACTAAAGTCCCTAACGTTATTTTTTTTCACATTTTGCCTCTTTGACTAACGGTCAAATATAATTCCGTCGTTAGTTTTTAAAATGACAAATTTACCCCTAAAGATCAATTGCCGTAAATCCTTTTAAGGTTTAAGCGAAATTTCACTTTACCCCTCAGGTAAATTTTGTAATATTTAACACATTGGGATAAAAATAAAATTCAATAATGTTATCAATATTTTTAAAAATATAAATATGCTCCAAATTAATTACTAATATTCTAGTTCTCGAATTATACTTTCTTTAATAATTAAAATTTTAAATATGATGAAATAATTAATTTTAAAATTTTTGATGAATTATTAAAGGTATTTCATCTAAATTATTTTAATTTAAGTTTTTATTTATATTATAAAGTTCCTTCACATGATTTCGGTATTAGTTAAATTATATTAACAAAGGAAAAAAGTAAGAAGAAAATCATTTTAAATAAACATAAAGAAAAGTAAAAGGATAGAAATAGACTAATATAACTTTAATAGATGGTTATAAGTCTCATATATTTAAAAATTTATTTTTACATGAAAATAAAATATAATAAAAAGAGCAAAAAATACCGAAAGTGTTAGAAATCATTTTTATATTTAAATTTTTTCACAAATATTTTAAAGAATCACGGTGTTGGTGGACATTATTATATTTTTAGTTGTTTTAACAATATTTTATATTGATTAATGATTAAAGTAGGTTAATTGATACAAAACGTGAATTACGGACTAAAATGACAAATATAATAAACTTTAAGGGGTTAATTTTATATATTCTTGTAGTGTCTAGGGGTAAAAATGTCTTTTCAGGAACTTTTTAATAGTCAAATTGCTGACAGATCTGTCTCTTGAGAAAAAAAATAACGTTAGGGGGTTTAGTGCAAAACGGCCTAAACCTTAAGGGGGTTTAATGAATTTATCCCATGCAGGAATTTAGAAAAGGTGTCATCCTATTAGCAGTAAGTTTAGAAATGGCTTTAATTAGAACACATTACATAAGTTAATAAGCCTAAATTGGGATAGATTGATAGGATTATCAACTTTAGGGATAAGGGTGATTATAGTTTCATTGACCGTTTTCAGCAAATGACTAGAATGGAAGAAACTTTGAATAACTTTCACAACATCACTATGGATAATATGCCAAAATTGTTTCAAAAAGATAAGAGACAAACCATCCGGGCCATGAGTCTTGTTAGGATGCATTGAGAAAAAAGCTTCCTTGATCTCATTCTCATGAATTTTTCTAATGAGCAGGGTTCGAAGACTCGGCCGAGTCATAACCAGAACGGAGCCCACCGGTACGAGTCAAAACCTGGACATGTCGGAGACGCCGGAACCAGCATTGGAACGGGAAGACTCGGCCGATTGTCCACGCTTCCGTTGGGTGAGACTCTAACTCGGTCGAGTAGTGGTGAGTCGACTTGGCCGAGCCTCAAATGTAAACCCAAGTTCCAGTCAGATCTTGTTCATCTGTAAGAGAAGCAATATCTGACTTTATATTGAGTGTTTATTCCTAACTGTTCAATCATGTATCTGGAAACAAATTAACCCAGAAAGAAAGTTTTTTTATTTAAACAGTAGTCCTTTGCAGCTTATATTATTGTAAAGTTCAATATTGATGTAATTGATTTGATACCACCCAAGAAAGGTGCCAGACTAAATAAGAAAAAGTAAATGATGTCTAATTTAAAAAGCAATGAAAATAGTAAAGAACTCATGTTTGTAGTGATGAATTTGAACATCAAAGTATCTTTCCTATACACATCTAGTTGTGTATAAGAGCTTTGCCGACTCAACAATGCAGCTACTGCACTGTTGATTAGGACACTGAAATCCCTTTGCTCTCTTTCTGGCATCCCGTCATCAAGCTCATAGAAATGAAGCCTGATTAAGTATCCAAAGCTTTAATTCTATGGGAATTTTCCATGATTGTTGTACATCTGAATAATTGTCTTACATTAGGATTAAGTTTTCTAGGATGTCAGGTAAAGTTTCAGTGGTGCAATGAGCATGCTGGCATGAACATATTTAATCCAATACACCTGATGATTTGCTTGAAGAACTCCAGATTCTAGCAAGTAATTAGTATCCTCACTCCATATCCGAAAGATGCCATTAAAGAGGGGAATCTAGTCTTACAATTTCGGACAATTATAGAGCATAAAACACCAAAAATGTGATTAACATAAAGAAAAGTAGACTTAACAATGTCAGACAATTATTCATCTACAACAATCATATTGTTCCCGAAAAAAAAAATTGAGCAGCAAGAATTATTGGAGAAAAAACCAACAACATATCATGATTTTCATCTATAAAAAGAGGAAAAATGAGATTGGAGGAGCATCTCATCTCATTTGTCTGTGATTTTATATAAAGAAAAGGGGTTTTAATTTTCTATAATAATATTGAAGAATTAAGGGAAAATTTTGGAGAAAAATTGGGAAAGAAATTGGGGGAGACATTGGAAGAGAAATCTGCCCCGAAAAGAAGGGCAGTGGAATTAAAGAAGAAGCAGAGAGGTCTCTAAAATAGTGGAGTTGAAGAAGAAGCAGCAGCTAAAATAGTGGAGTTATCCAAGGAGTTGGCCACCTAATTTGAGAAAGGTGATTTTTATTTTATTTTTAATAACTAACGTTAATAACTTTCTATTTTTTATTGATTTTTTTTTTTAAAAATTACGGTTAAGTAATTTTATGAAAGTAAAAGTAAAGCAAGACTACCTAAATTACTTATTGGGAGAAGTATCAATGTCGGAAGGTTATAACAAAAATTAGAAAAAAAAATCAATAAAAATTAGAAGTTGAAAACAAGACTATCTAAACTGTGTATAATATATATACATACATATACATACATACATACATACATACACACACACACACACACACATATATATATATATATAAATATATGCACACATGTACATATATATTGTGTGTGTAAATGTGTGTGCATGTGTAAATGTGTGTGCATATATTTATATTTATATTTATATATATATTTGTATATGTATATGTATATGTATAATTGTATATAAATATATTTATATATATTTACGTATATATATTTATATATGTATATAAATATAATTATATATGTGTGTGTGTGTGTGTATATATATATATATATATAAATATATAATAATATTTATATACATATACATACACACACACACATACATTACAACAGTTTATTTTTCTACTAGTTTTGAATGTGTTTTTTTTTTTAACCTCTACTGTGCATTATATTTCATATTAATATTTTGGTACTAAGTTAAGTCAATCAATCTTTAATTTCAAATTTGAAATGATTAAAAGAAATATATAATATTTGTTTTTAAATATATATATTTTTTGTATAAATATTGTAGTTAAATGTATTCGAGTAATTCCACCATTGGTTGGGAAAATGGCCCACATTACACACTTAGAAAAATTTTTAACTATTGCCACCAACGGCTTTGCCATGTTGGTGGAATTGACTCAATATCCTGTCTCTTTGACACATCTAGTCGGGGCAAGTTGAAACATGTCCAAGAGTACTAGAAGAAGTGACACAACTTTTAAAAAATCATCTCAAGATGGGAAAAGCAGAAAGAATTGCAACAAAAAAGAAAAAAGAAGAAATATTGAATTCTATTCGACAAGACAATTTGTATAATACATCTGATGATGGTATTTGTGAAATCCATGAATCTAGATATTTATAGTGAACCAAAAAAAAATAGCTTAAAAGAGGTTGTCCATAATGGTTCTGTCTCCTCCACATCTCTCTTCAGGTTTTGACAGATGTGTATAAGACTTTTTCTTAATAGTTTTTATCACATAAAAGACGTGACATGGTTACATTTGAATTATGGTTTTTTATTACATTTATTTTTTGTAGAAAAATATTATATTTATTTTGAACATTGACATATTTAGCAAGTATTGGTACGGGTAGCTCAAAACCATCAACTTCTGGAAGTAAAAGAGATTTTTCTCATAGTTTTAGTGTCAATGAGGATGGTGGAATGTCAAGTCGGGGAGCAAATTATTTATTTCCATCTAAGAAAGAAATCTATGAAAGCTATATTTTCGAAGGAAAACATAAAAAAGGTTGGTAAGGCGATTTCAAGATTCTTTCATTTCAATGCTATACCATTTCATGCAGCTGATAGTGGTCCATATTACCAATCAATCATTGATGCAATTGCACATGCTGGACTTGGAATTAAGGGGCCCTTAGGTTACCAAATTGGAGGTGAGTACTTAAATGAGGAGTTGAAAGAGGTTGAAGAGTATATTACAACTATTAAATTGAAATTACCAGATTTTGGGTGTACAATAACTTGTGATGGGTGGAGTACTCGCCCAAAAGATCCAATCATCAATTTTATGATATATTGTGATAGAAAAATGATATATCATAGTTCTGTTGATTGCACAAATATTAAGAAAACTGCTAAATTTGTTTTTTCTTTGATGGATAAGGTTGTAGATGAAATAGGGAAGAAAATGTTGTGCAGATTGTTAGTGATAGTGAGTTCAGTATGAAAGCAGCTGGTGAACTATTAATGCAAAAGAGAAAACATTTGTTTTGGTCACCATACAATGCACATTGCATTGATTTGATGTTAGAAGATATCGGAAAAATAGATTCAATGAAAGACACAATTGCACAAGGGAAAAAAATAACTAGTTTCATAGATAACAGTGACAAGATAGTAAATCTCATGAAATCACATACCAAAAATCGGGAATTACTCCGACCAGGTATCACAAGATTTGCTACTAAATTCATTTCAATGGAAAGTCTTCTTCGACATTGTACTAAGTTGAAAAGAATGTGCACATCTGATGAATGGATAGGGTTCAATAATACTATTAAAAGAAGGACAGAAGCGTGAAATATGGCTAACTTGATATTAAGTGAGAGTTTTTGGAGCAATATTAGAAATATATGTGCAGTGATGGAGTAGCTTGTGAAAGTTTTGAAGACTATTGATCAAGACAATAAGCCAACTTTATCAATCATTTATGAGGCAATGGACAAAGCAAAGATGGCAATAAAAAAAAAAAAGTCAAACATGCTGGAAAAGGTATTGGGATGTGATTGATAAGAGATGGTATAATCAATTGCATCAGGATCTACATGCAACAAGTAAGGTGATCTAATTGTTACAAACTACTATTTTATTTATTCAAGGTTAGAAGTCAGTGTAGATAAATTTTATATATCTGTCTAAGAGACAGACCAGAAGATGTACAAGTTACACTCAAAATCTTATATATCATCTATATGTGTATTTGAAACAAATGAAGTTTGGAAAGTTATTAAAACTAAGTAATCATGCGATAGAGTTTCAAATACACATCTTGCAAGTTGATGCAATAAATGAGGTATTTTGATAATATTTTTATTAATGTCTAAAGGCAGTTCTTAACTAACAATTTCTAAAATTCAACATATGTATTTCTTTTTGTATTGTAGCTTAAAACATTTCGAGAGAGAAGATGAGCATTTGGAAATGCAGTTGCAATTAAAGCGTTATCAAAATGTTTGCCAGGTTTGAAACTATACTTAAATGTATAAGAAAATTTAATTATATACATTGACATGTTTAACATACTTTGAATTCTAAAATAAATTTGTTTTATTATTTTATTTTTTTATAGCTGAATAGTGGTTTAATTATGGCGATGAGACTCCAAATTTGAGGGAGATTGCATTTAAAATTTTGAGTGAAACTTGTACATCTTCTGGTTGTAAAAGAAATTGGAGTACACGGTCATTGATTCATACCAAATTTTGGAACAAATTGACAATTGAGAAGTTACACAAATTGGTTTTTGTACATTATAATATGCAATTGAGGGTAAATAATTTGATGTATCAAAGGGATAGTGATGATTTTTACAACCCAATTGATTTAAATCATATTTTTCATGAAGATGATATATTGGATGATTGGGTTAGAGAAAATGAACAGCCCACATTACCTGAAGACAGCTTGAGTTGGTTAGATCAGGAAATTCGTCAAAATGAAGAATAGGAAGAAGATGAAGCTAGAGAAGGCAATGATCATAATAGTGATGATTTTGGTAATACTTAACTTGTCACAATTTATAAAGAAAACTAATAAGAAAAGTATTACCAAATCATCTACTATGAAAGATAAGGTTAGGGCAAAAAAAGGAGATAAATATGTACCAATGTTATCTTCTTCAACTAATAGTAATGGTAGTGATGATAATAATGGTGATGGAGGGGCTAACTCTAGTCAAGGACCAATTAAAGGTGGTGATTACTATCAGGATAGTCTGTCTCTTATACACATCTAGATCTGGTATAAGAGACATATCATCTAGATGAGTATCAGATACAGATCTCAATATCTGTCTCTGGCATATTGGGTATCCTGATAGCTGTCTCTTATACACATCTAGATGTGTATAAGAGACAGCTATTGGATGGATCATATGATGAACCTAGACATATTGAGAGGTCCACTAGTACTAGTGCTGGTAGATATTATGATCGGACAATTAGGAGATATCATGAGGGATCTTTATTTGGTTCAAGTAGCATTGACTATTATGGACAAGGTCATGCTTCAGCTACTAGTGCTGGTGATAGTGTTCAATATAGAGGATTTGAATACTATAATCGTGATATGGAACCTTCACGACATTCTCCACCTCCCATACATAATGATTATCGGTTCATGTGTATCGGTCGCGTAACCGGCGCCATGCATATTTTGTTATATATAACCTCATAAAAGTGTCTTGCCATATTAGAAGTATTATTGAACCCTGCACAAGGACATCATGATTTTGAACCTTCATCATTCATCATGTATTGATAGGTATGACAAAAATTCTAATGACCTTTGTTTTTTTTTTTTTTTTTATATATAATGAGATATTTTTTTTCCTTTCAGGAAATTGATCATGAAAGAAGAGAAACTTTTCTTGATATGTGATTGGAGATAATTTGTTGCTTCGTATTATTAGGAATTATTGAGTCTCTATTTTTCTATGAAATGTGTATCGGACATTCTTATAATATATTTGTGGTATTTTGTGGTGCTACGATTTATCATTTTCTATGTATAATAAACAACTACAACTAATATCTAGTTGTTATTGTATTTTGCTAATTTAATTTGACAACTTAATTTGTTGTAGTGTTGTATATTTTTTAATTTTCTTTTTAGAATTTTTTAGATTTTATATATAACAAAATATGCATGGCGCCGGTTACGCGACCGATACACCGAGATCGATGTGGAACTATACGTTCCGCGACCGTTATCGTTACCGCGACCGCGACTTTGTACCATGCTAACGAGTAGTTGATTCATTTGAGGTATCACTTTCAGTGGAATCCCATCTAAGATATTCTCAAACCTGTCAGTTGTAGAGGGCCTGAATAAATCCCCATAGAAAGATGTGATTTCCTCTTCCAGCTCATTAGCTTCTTTAAGAGACCTACATCAGGTGGCAGGTACCATAATCTCTTTGCAGGGCATTGATGTAGTTTCTTTTTCTCCTCCCTTTTACTGTTGCATGGAAATATCCAGTGTTTTTATCCTTTTCGTACAACCAGTTGCTTCTTGTTTTTTGACTCCAATAGGTCTCCTCATCTTTGTAGGCTTTCCCTAATTGCAATTTTAGATTAGATAGCTCATTGCTTTCGTTTGCTTGAGTTGATTCTTTAAGCTTAACTATTTTATCCTTCAGGAGCTTCATTCTTCTTTCAGCATTCTGGTGATGCCTTTTATTCCACTTGAGGAGTACAATTCTAACTGCCTTGATCTTACGGACCACCCTAAATTGTCTAGATCCTTGTACCTCATGCTGCCAAGAATTTCTGATTACATTCTCAACTTCTTTGTTTTGTAGCCATCTTCTATCAAAAGCAAATCTTTTCTTCCTTATATACTCATTTGGGTTGCAATCCAACACTAACATGGCATGATCTGAGGCTTCACATTCCATTTGGTAGCATTTGGCTTTGTCAAACTTTTGAAACTAGTTAACACTACTGTGCCCTTTGTCTAACCTTTCTTTCAAATCCATCCCATTATTCCAGTCATTGCTCCAAGTCCAAGGTTTTTCAACATATCCAATAAAAATAAAAAATTTTGCTGGATCTATTTGTTGAAATCAATGCAGGTCCACTCATATCTAACTCTACCCCCACATTTAAGAGTTTGAAGAATAAAATTGAAGTCAAAATAATGATCCAATTGTCACCCTATACCTTTTCCTCATGTTCAGAATTTCAAATTGTTTGTTTTTTATGTGAGGTTTAGAGCCAGCATAAATGCCGACACGCTACCAAGTAGTATTGTCCTTTGATCTTTAATTTCAATTTCCAAAGAAAAGGCGAAAGGTACAACATTTACCACATTAGCATCATTGTTCCAAAAAGTTGCCATACCTCCTGCTTTCCCAAATGCAACCACAATGAAATGATGAACAACTGGTTGGTGGATGTTTAAAAAAGAAAATGGAATGCGAAGCATAATAGTGAAAGTCGTCAGAAACCATAGAACAATTATAACCCTCGAACGGCTTGAATCTAGCTTTGTAAAGTTCCGTGCTGGTGTTTCTACGATGGCATTCACACACAGGCAATGATTGCATTTCTATTCAGACTCAAAAAGAAGTTTAGATGTTCCAATAAAGGATTCTTTTACACGGAACTTTGATGATAATGTTTTGAGGAAGACTGTATAAATGAATTCAAATTTCGAATTTAAGAACATACACATTTTTATCGTTTGAAACATTTTAAAATTGGTTAATAATTGACAATGAAATGTTCTTTATATGGTAAGATAATTTTTTAATAACTTATTATTCATAGATTCAAATTATTAGAAGGAAAAAAGAGTTGAATCTTTTTTTTTTTAAAAAAAGAAAAAACTGGCGAGGAACTAATAAATGCCTCGTTAAGAGAACACGGAATTGAACACAACTTTAATAGCAAAACATTATGTGGCAGACTTGAAAATCCATAATAAATGACATTTTACACATGTGTTTGATTCCATGAAACACTGGGCTATAGGATTCGGTATTACAATTTGCACATGAATTCGAATTGCATTTCAATTATGTAGGGCCTAATTGTGTATGTCGAATTATTTAATTGGACGTATAGAGGTGGAGGAATGGATTTATTCATCTTCTACACATTCAAATTGAAGTACAAAATGATGTAAGTCATTTATTCATTTGGCTACTATTTCTTATTAATATATTTCTATAGTTTCCTGAAAAAAAATTTATTTAAAAATTATTTAATTAGACCCAATAATTCCAAATCCAATAGAGAGCCCCTATTTCGAGCTAGTGTGTGGACCCAATTTGGATACAATTAGAAATATGTGTATAAAATGGTGTAAAAAAAGACCAACTTTTTTTTTTTCTTCTCATTACACCGTTTTTTTTTCTCTCTTCACCAACCCGTCTTTGCCTTGGCCTCTTGCCACTGTCTCGAGCTTAGCCTCCTGTCTCCCGCCACCCACCATCACCATTACCTTTACCCATAGCATCCTTTTGTTTTCTGGGCCAACCTCTAATCGAGTAGTCATCGATTTTGAAATACAAATATAGTGTTCCAAGAGTTCCTCCCTAACCATCGAATCTAGGATTCCGATACCATTTCGTTTTTTTCTTGCAGGTATGATTTTAATCATAATATCTTACAAATATTTATTATTCTAATAGGTTTTGACAATGAGTTTTGTGCTTATAAGGAAACCTTCCTATTACGTTAGTTTCTGGATATAAAATTGAAGTCAGGAATGTCATTATTAACAATAAGGAGAGATTTTCTTTTTTTTGATAAAATTTCCTGCGATTTTAATTGTGAATTTGATATTATTTGCAATTTCTATGTTTTATGATAATTCTATGAGGAGAATGTTGCATCTAATTATCTCAAAAAAAGGTAGCAGAAGAAAAATAAGACTCTTTGTATTGAAGCATCTTCTCTTTTTATCTCTTATTGTCAATTAGACAACGAAAATATTGGAATCTTGTTTTTGAGTGCAAGTGTCATAAAGCAACAAAATTTAAGATTTACATACACAAATTTGTTTTGAGTTTTGTGAAAATGTTAGTTATTATTTGATGATTTTTTGTTCATTGTTAATGAGCTTGTGTAATTGAGGTTGTTGTTGACATTTTTGGAGATTTTGATTATGTTCTGAAAGTTTTGCGGGTTGACTTGAGTGTTCATATTTCTATTTCACGTGCGTTTGAATATATGATGTGTAAAGTGAAAAAAGGGTTCCAAGAATTATGTAGTAAGTTGTTGAGGGGCTTACAGAAATGCTTTTTGTTGCCTGCTACTACTATTTTTTAATTGACTATTTGAGGATTTCATATTGGTTAATAATTCAACAGTTATCATTTAGTATCTTGTGTTCTTTTTTTTTTTCAGTTAAAAATCCTAAGAAGTAATAATAACTTGATCATTGGTTTGAATGCCAATAATACTAACATGTTTGAGTATAGTAAAAACTCTTATTAATCTAATATTATGAATAACTTAATTCAACATTAGATTATAGACCTACCTGTTGTATCCAACAACTATTTTACTTTCAAATAAACAAGCCCAAGTCTTCCAACAACTATAAACACGCACATACAAGAAGTTTTCAATGTGGGTTTTGTTTATGAAATTGGGAACATGTTTAGTACAGTTGATGTGTCACACACTGGGATTCATCTAATTCTCCCTTTTCTTTTAACATATTGATAATTACCTTGGTTATTGTGCAACAACTTCTTATTTTGGATATATTTTAGCAGTTTCAATGCCTCTTGGCTATGTATGTGGTTATCTGGTCCTCACATTGGTTTCGATTGGGTCATTAAATTTGATCTACTAAAGTGAAAGGTATTGAATTTGTTATTCTGATTTGATAGGGCTTGTACTAAACAAAAAAAAAAAAAGGGTCTGAAATGTGTCAGCATTGGTTGACCTTCAAGGTTTCAGAGATCGTGATCGAATTAGTTAGTTTTACATTATTAATTGGTTGAGATCCATGCATTTATTTTCTTTATCCATTACTTTGAAGTTTTTGTTTTGTCTTTTTTTTTTTTTTTTTGAATATGAACAGCTGTCTCTTATAGTACATCTTTTATGCCCTTCATACTTTTGTGACATTTGAGTTTTGCGGTGCATGTCTTTTTGAGTACTCTATTGATAATTCATAGTTGAAATGGTATGTTGTTAAAACAATTATAATACTTGTGGCGTCAATTATTTGCGCTGGTATCTATGGGAGCAGCCAGTGGCAACTTCACTTTTCTTTTAGGCTTGTCCTAATTCGGTCTTGCAGCCATACACAACTTACAATGGCTCTGTTGTCTTTTAGGTGTTTTAACACTTCTTTCCATGTCATTTGATGTACGAGGAAATTAACTAGTTTAGCTGTTAGTCTATTATTTAGTACAGAGTATCATCTTGCTTGTAATCGAACTATTTGTTCGGACTTGTCACGCTTTAAAGTTAAGTTTTGTGTGGTCATTTTGTTGATTTCAATTAGATTTGAGTTTTATGCTTTAAATATTTAAACATTACAATATTATGTGTTTTAAATACTTATATTGTACAAATTTTTAAAGTTAAAGGAATTATTCCTTAAAAAGAAATGTAAAATTCTCCAAGTTTTATATACATTTTGGCTTTGGTTTATAACATTAACAATATTATTTTAATTAAAATAATAATCATTTGATTAGGATATTAGTTAGTAAATCATGACTATTAGGGGGGCAAGTAATAAATTTGTAAAATCATGACTATTAGGGGGGCAAGTAATAAATTTGGAATTGTGGCCAATCATAGTAAAATTAAGCTCAAACTTTACAATGGAGTTATAAGGCAGAGGAATTCTACAGTCCCATTAAGGGAACCAGTATCTTGATTTTAAGGATTTGTACAATACAAGTTTTTAAAGTACATAATATTGTAGTGTACAAGGTTTTAAAGTATAAGGGAACTGATTTCCTTAACAATTTTGTAAAATTTTCTTATAAGTTATTTCTCTTCAAAAATAAGAATAAGATGTTAGTCTTTTAAAAGAAAAACAGAAAGAAAGAAAATTAGAAGAAGTTGGGGAGTATAAAGATTTTAACGTAATCATTAAAATTTTTTCTGCAAATTTAAGCAAGTTTTCATTTTCAGAAGTCCTAATATTTAACATCTTTTATTGTTTTAAATGAATTAACAATTTTAAATATAAGTAATTCTAATTCTAAATAATTTTTTTCATCCAAACAAAAAATTTAATATTTCAAATTAATTATGTATCAATTCTGCATGTTTGCCAAACAACAAAATTCTAATATTTTGACATAACAATTCATAAGTTCCAATTCTTTAACATTGCAATTCTAATTAAATTCTAATCCTATAGAATCAAACGCAGCCTTACTGGTAACAGAAAGGAAGTTATCTTTGCTGTGGAAAAAAGAGGACAAGAAAATTTGTAGTGGAAAAAGCCACAGGCAAAATAAATGGCCTTTTTTTAATCGTACGAGGATGCCAGAAATCAAGAGGACAAAATCGCTTCTCGTCCTAACCTGATCAGGTTAATAATATTATAAATAATGGTAAATAGTAAGATGACGAATAATGGTAAAAAATTACCCTCTGTTTTAATTTAATTAGTTTACCATTGCAAATAATTGTGAACACTGATTGAAAATTAAGTCTTAACTATTCACTGTAAAATGCAAAATTAGTATTGATAATCCTTGATATGACCAAAAAGTATGAGGGTTATATGCTTTTTAGTCACCTAATGATTTGGAATACTCACTTCATATTGTAGAGTAACTAGTAAAGAATTTTTCTTAGTTAATATCTCAAACATGAAAAAATTTTTGTTACACACTTCACAATGTCGAGTGAATATTCTAAACTGTTGGATGATTGAAAAATAATGAGAACCCCTTACCTTACAGTCATATCAACAGATATCATACATTACGG
This sequence comes from Cinchona pubescens, assembly GCA_025175665.1. Taxonomy (NCBI): domain Eukaryota; kingdom Viridiplantae; phylum Streptophyta; class Magnoliopsida; order Gentianales; family Rubiaceae; genus Cinchona; species Cinchona pubescens. The sequence continues at coordinate 1,965,711 of JANKKI010000276.1, forward strand.
ACTCCTTTGTCTTTCAAACATGTAATCAACAATTATCATGTTTACACCACCTTACAGAGTGAATAACAAGATTTAGTCAATGTGTACAAGAGACCAATTCATGCAATGTATGACACAATATCTTCTCCTTTTTTCAAATGACAATAAAATTGTATTGATATCATCTTAAACAATAATTTACATATTGAATAACTACTCAAGTTTGAGACTAAACCAAACAATTTTAGCCAGCAAGGGAAATTAGACTAAACCAAACAATCTCAGCCTCAAGCAAAAGAAGCAAACTTTTTTGCTCTAGTATTAATATTCAAAGGTAACCAAACAAAAGACACCAGGCAAAAGAATTGCTCAGACTAACGATGTTCTTTAATAGAGCACCTAGTTTAGCATCTTCCAAATTCCTTTTCTGCAAATTTTGAATTACACATGTAAATATTTAGTTTGTAATATAAAGTAATTGAAAAATTAGTGGGTGAATGTTGTAATTTTTTTAAAAAAAATTCAGTGTACTCTACAATGGCAGCGCCATGTGCGCTATGAACAGAATCAAAAAATAAGCACACATACACTGCTATTGTGTAGGGCATGTGTGCGCGCTTTTATCTCCTGACCATTGGAAATTGAAAAACAGGTAAAATGGAAGGAGTTATAATTTTTGGTTCAAGAGGTGTGTTCTACGGATTCAAAAGGTGTATTCCAATGGATTCTCCTACATTTCCATATTTATAAAAGGAGTAATTCATAACAACAATTCTTAGTCTATCTCTGTATATGCATTATTCTTGGGAAGATTTTTGGTTTTTGCTATTGAAAATCTTCAAAAATTTGTTGTATCCTAGAGATAAATTGCGATTAACCCAAAAGCAAACTATTGAGTACAGTGGGGGCAATTAAAACCTTAAGCAAAGTGTTATACAAGCCTCAAATTCGATAGATTTTGAGATCCCCAATTTCATTAAAAACACTTGTTTTCTACTCCACATTGCCATCCTTCATCAACAATCTTAAGTTTTGATTGTGAGCAACCATGACATCGAAACAAGTAGTGAGTTTGCCTTCAAAGTAATGAATCAAGATTTTGTCAAGTTAGATCGCCTTGATGGTATTGGAAAAAATTTCAACCGGTGGAAAGACAAAATTATGTTTTTTCTCACTACAATAAAAGTTGCATATGTTTTGGACCTTGCAAGCTTGAAATTCTTGCACACACCATTGGTGATTTTTAGAACTCAAGGCACAACGCGAGAAAAGGAATCCTCAAGCATATGAAAAGATCGTTTGTAGATGTCACATTATCAACACATTTTTTGACCGTTTTTATGATCTTTTCACAATGGTCAAGTCTTCAAAACAAATTTGGGCTGGCTTGAAATACAAATATCCTACACAAAAATAAGGTGCAGACAAATTTCTTATTAAAAAAATATTTTGAATTCTGTATTGTTAATTCTTTTTCTATTTTGGATCAAGTTCATGACTTTCAAATTATTGTTGCAAAGTTAAAAGATTTTGGTGTTGAAATTTCAGAATCATTGCAAGTGGGGGCAATTATTGCAAAATTACATTCTGGTTGGAATGATTATTAAAAGAAAATGCTTCATACAACATCTAAATTTTGTAATAAGAGACAGTCTCTTATAACATATGAGATTTGAAGAAGAGACATTAACATCTTCATAAGAAGGATTTAGAACTTGTTTCAAAAGTAAATTTTGTTGATAAGAATAAGAGCCAAATCACAAGTTCTAAAAGAAAGTTTTTTGAAAATACTAATTATAAGGATAAGTTCAAAAAGAATAGAACATGTTATAATTGCGGCAAGAAATTGCATTATAAGAATGTGTGCAATTCCAACAAGAAACAAAAGAAAAATAATGCCCCCAAAACAAATATTGTTGAAAGAGATACTAAAATTGTTGCAATGATAACTGATTGTCACATTGGTATGATTGTTGAATTGAATGTGGCAACTTCAACCAAATCAAATGATTGGTGGAATGACTCTGGTGCAACCGTGCACATCTGCAACGATATGTTTCAATTCAAGACTTATGAGTTGATTTTCCTGATGGCTATGAAGTGTTCATGGGTAATCATGCTTCAGCCAACGTTCATGGCAAGGGAAGTGTGGAGTTTCAATTCACTTCCAGCAAAAAGCTTGTGTTAATGAGCGTACTTCATGTTCCAAAAATTAGAAAAAATCTTGTATCGGCCGTTGTATTGAATAACAAAGGGCTACATGTTGTACTAGAGTCAAACAAGGTTATCTTGTCCAAGAATGGTGAATTTGTAGAAAAGGATTACTCTTGTGAATTATGTTTAAATTAAGCATCAATAAAGACAATATTTCTATTTATATTGTGGATTCTTCTTATATTTTATGGCATGGTAGATTAGGACATGTTAATCGTAAGATATTTCATTTTATGTCTAAACGTGTATTAATATCTATCAAAGAGAATTTTAAGAAAAAATATAAAACATGCATTCAAACAAAAATCACTAAGTTGCCCTTTACTAAAATTGAAAGAAATACACTATAATTAGAACTCGTGCATTAGGTAGGCCTGTTAATAGGTCAGGTCTAGATCCCCGACCCAATCCGAACTCATTTTTCTAGATCTGGATCTATGATAAATTTTGATTACTCGGATCCGATCCAAACCCGTTTAACTATTATAATAAATGGGTCAGATTTGGATCTTGGTATTTCTACCCGATTAAGACCCAGATCTGATTAAAATATTTAATATATAATAAAATTATTGTATATTAGCATTATTTTATATGTATATATACATATATGTTGTGTAAATTGCCCATGCAATTAATATTTAATGTAGAATACATGCATAAATAGTAATTATGAAATAAATACTTTTTTATAATTTAAAAAAAAGACAAAATTCGATTAAGTTGTAATAGTTCTATATATAATTTTAAAAGTTATAAAAAGAATATTAGGATTCGGATTCGGATTCAACAAGATCCGACGGATCCAGGTATGGATATACTTTTATAGACCCGTTGAAGATCTGGATCTGGGTCTGGATGATAAGTTTATAATTGTAGTTATATTTTATGTGTCATTTATCACATTTTTATGCGTTGTAAGCAAGATTTGAGTTATTATTGAGTTTAATTTGGTTATTCTTAGTTTTTGAAGGGTTAAAGTGAAAAAAAGCTGAAAAAGATGGAAAAGATGAAAGAAAATGCTAAGAGCGGAACATTCACGAGTATGAAGCCAAGTCCGATGCTGTTGCGTATTACAAGCATAGCTTTTGAGTCTGAGCTCCAACTGAACTGATTTGAGATGCATTGGAAATCTAAGGGATAGAGCTACAATTTTTGTGTTTTACACTTTCTCAAATTCTAAAAGTATCAAGGAGAAAATTGAAGCCGAAGGCGGAGCACAATTGTAAAGCCAAGGCACATGCACTGGAGCTGTGTAGCGCATGTGCGCTGCAGCTAGAAGAAAGAGTTTCAGTTTAAGTTCGCGCGCACATGCGCGCTAAGAACTCCGCGCATGTGCGCGAAAGACAAAAGTGCAAAGAGAGGTTCTGCCTCACTCGCATAACATGCGCGTTAAGCTTCTAGTGCATGTGCGCCCGAGGCAGTGGGATGGCATAAATTGGGCTCTTGGCATGTTTCTTCGATCAGTTGGACTCTTTTTCACCCTATTTCACTTTCTCATCTGTAGGCATTAATTGTAACCCTAAGTACCCGTTGTAAATACCCCATTTAGGGTGAGAGAAAAAGGATGGACACTTTTATTTTCTTTTGGCTAGGGTATTTAGCAGTAGAAATTCTTCTTTATTCTTTCATGGCACTTTGTGCCTAAACCCTTTTCTTGGTAGAGGGAATTGAAGCCATGGTCAATTCTACAAAAGTGTGAGACTTCTTGCGCTTGAATTTATTCAATTATATGTCAAGTATTGATAATTTTTCTTTGATTAATTTTATGATTGTTCTTTTTAAGTTATTGCTGCAGAATACTAAGTTATTGGAATTAATCTACTGCTAATTATTTTAACCGCTTGTGTTTAATTCAATTAAACAACTGAATTTGATAATTATACTCGACTAGTGTTACTAAATTTAGGAAAATTAATCAACTGATTGGCATAACCGCGTGTGTTTATGTTTAATTAATCTAATTGTTCTTATTGATTTTAAAGCTTCTATTAATTAATCTTAGGCGTGTGTCTGGGTTAGATTAATAGTTAGAGTTAATTGGATCGCGTGTTGATCCAATTAACACTAACTTTAGAAAGAAATAAGAATCAACTTTGAATTGGTATTCGTTTGGGTTAATTATTCAATTAGTGCTTGATATATAATTGAATTATCTTGTATGTTAATGATCGACTAGTGAAATTGCTATGGTAGATATGACCAAGACCAGGATCTTTCTTAATTGAATTCTCTTTAGTATTCTACTATTTTAATTTTGAGTTTAAAAGCATTCAAAACCCCCCATTTTTCATTTAGCACAAGAATAAACTTTATTCTCTGTGGGATAACCTGTACTCACGGCTATTATATATTGAGAGTTATTAATTTTGGGTACCTACAATGACAGCATTTCAACTCACCAGCATATTATATTGCACACCAAAATTTTGGCGCCGTTGCCGGGGAACGGTTTGAATTATTTTGGTGCTATTTATTTCAGTTTTTCTTTTCTTTTTTTATTATTATTATTCTTCCGCTAATTGTATATGTCTGTGACTCGGTTTGCTGGATAAGTTGAATTCTAATTTGATTCGAAATAACAGAGAACATTATGTAGATTGGGAAAAGAGTTAAGAGAACGACAGTTAGGGGTAGAATAATTGTTTAATTATATCTTTGCAGGTGATCAGGAACAACAGGAAGAGACGAACATGGTGCAACGGACTTTGAGAGAATTAGCAGCGCCCACATTAAATCAACAACCTTTACGCATCACTTATCCAGAATTAGATGCTAATATTACATTTGATTTAAAATTTGGACTAATCCATTTATTACCTTCTTTTCATGGATTGCCAGGTGAGGATCCAAACAAGCATCTTAAGGAGTTTCATGTAATTTGCACAAGATATGAGACCCCTGGGGTGTCAGAAGAGAATATTAAGTTGAAAGGATTCCACATCTCACTTAAGGATGAAGCAAAGGATTGTACATGTTCGATTACCTTCGAGTATATACAACCTGACAGCAGATGAACAGCCTAAATTCTTGGCTACATATTTTCCAGCATCACAAACTACAATGTATTCGCAAGAAAATTTGTGACATCAGGCAGTTCAATGACGAATCCTTGTATAAGTATTGGGAGTGCTTCAAGAAATTGTGTGCAAGCTGTCCACATAATTAGATAAGTGACTCCTTGTTAATTCAATATTTGTATGAAGGATTGTTGTCGAATGAAAGGAACATGGTTGACGCCGCAAGTGGAGGGGCGTTAGACAATTTAACCCTAGACGCTGCTCGTGAACTTATATCGAATATGGCCACGCGTTCTCAAAAGCTCGGCACACGACGCGATCAACCTCTCAAGCATGTTAATGAGGTAAATGTTTCATCTCTAGAATAACAAATACAGCTAGTTTGACTTTTTTTGTTCTAAGAGTTGGCTTCAGGTACTTCACCGACTGCACAACCATGTGGTATTTGCTCAAATGAGGGATACTCGACAGATATGTGCCGCACATTACAAGACGATGGCCAGGAACAAGTAAATACAATGGGAGGATTCCCAGGGCAACCACGACCAAATTATGATCCCTACTCGAACACGTATAATCTGGATGGAGGGATCATCCTAATTTGAGTTACGAGAATCTAGCACAATTTCAGCCTCAACAGAATCGGCAGAACTTCTAACCATATAGGCTGCCATTCGTTCAAAGATAACAAGCCAATACATCAACTTCTCAACAGAATTGCAGTGCAATTAACCCCTGGACTGGCAAAGAGGTTGAGTGCAACAAAACACAGTTACTGAATGTGTTAATAAGAGACAGGACATCTAAAGTTGAAAAAGAGGTTGCTCCTGTCATCGAGAACAAATACTAGCCTTCTTATAGCAGTGAAGATAATGACATCCTATATGGCACAAAGATACAGCCCGAATCTGTCCCTTTTCCCGAGAAAATTGACAGAATTTTCAAAGGAGGATCCCAACAAAGAGTTGTCAGATACATTTCAATAAGTGCCCTGTAAATAAGACACAGGTAGACCATTAAACAAAAGTGCAGCCATGCCAATGACCTAGAAACATCCCTAAATCAATCGGGGACTTGGTAGAGTCCAATATCTACCATGACAATCTAGATAGTCGATCAATGACACACTCATCTAATTCAATTCAATATCTGTCTCTTATACACATCTAGATGTGTATAAGAAAGAAGAATTTCTACATGCATCTCTTAATGTATAAGAGCCAGATATCTGTATAAGATGTATTAAAAATCAGACCATTGAGTAAAACTGGTGCGGTAATTTAGTTGGCTGATAGATTTTTAGCCTATCGTAAGGGAATTGTAGAGTATATCTTAGTTCAAGTGGGAAGTCTAGTTTCTTTCGCTAATTTTTATGTTCTAGAAATGGAACAAGGTGATTCCAATGCTCTTATTTTGTTAGGAAGACCATTTCTAGCTACTTCTCAAACTAATATAGATGTTCTTAATTGCACTCTTAGTACGAAATTTGGTGATACAAGTGTTAAATTTAACATTTATGATGATGTTACACCGTCTGACCATACTAAACTTGTTTCAGTAATTAATGTGTGTAAGCCTCCAATATAGGAAATTCATGAACATACCAATAATTAGGATGTGGACACGAACCGTAAAGAACATCTCGAGGAAAAGAATAAGGACTTGTTTCAGGAAACAAGAAATGGTGGTCCTAATAGTTTAAAACTCTTATACACATCTAGATGTGTATACGTTATGCAGAGAACAATTCCGGATTATAATTGCCTTCTTGTTCTCCTTAAGTACATATGTTTGAAGGATAAGGAAAGGGTGATAATCTAAAGTCAACTTAGCAACTCACAAGAAGAGCAACTTGTTCGGGTTCTAAAAGAGCAAAGGAGATTGAATCCATCTTTTGTGAAAATAGTGAAGCGGAAGATCCTTGGACTCCTTAATATGGGAGTTACTTGAATTGTGTGAAAGAGTATCACGTCATGCCAATGAGAGTAAACAAAGGTGCTGCATGGGAGGTAACCCATGTCCATTTCAATTTTATTCTGTTATTTTTAATTTTTACAACTTTATTTTTGGCTTATTTTAGTTTAAAGGATAGCATATTTTAATTTCGTTGTTAATTGAGAAATTGATTGTATTAAGAGGCTAAAATGATAAGAATGGTCCTTTGAAGTTTATGTGTTTTATGTGAGTGCTTATTAGAGTAGAAAGTTTAGGTGTTAATTTTTATTTTTTTTTAAAAAAAAGTAAGTAATTTTTGTTTTGGCTGGTGCGCACATGCGCGCTAAAAGCCCCGCGCATGTGCACTGAGACCCCTTAGAATTTTGGCTTCTGCCTAAAATCCCAGCACATGTGCGTGAGGTCGATTAGCACAAGGATACACTGTCTCGCACGCACATGCGCGCTGAGGCAGCAGAGCACGTGCGCGCGAAGGGACATAAGGAACGTAATAGTTCCAAATCCCATCTGTTTCGCCACATTCCTCTTCTCTTTTAAATTTCTCTCAAACCCTCAAATCCCCTACTCCAAGTTTTCCAAAACTCATCCCAATTCCATCAATTTTACACCCAAATTTCTTCCTCTTTAAGGTAATATCAAATCAAGGTATGAATTTCTCTCTTTTCCTACAATTTTTTCTTATGGGTTTCAATTAATTTTCAAGAATATGTTGAGTCTTTTTATGCTTTGATTGATGAAATCTCATATCATGATTGAATTTCAAACGTAAATTTGGTGTGATTATTGTATGGATTATTGATTGAGAATGGATTGCATTTCACTATATACACAAAAGTTCCTCTTTCTTTATGCATGTCATGTGTTCGATAAAATATCTCAATGAATAAAAATGTTCAAACACAAGGCATTGATGCACGAATTTATTTCCTAGGCCATTGATTATGTCATGTGAATTCTTTCTATTTAGTTTTCATGCATTGTATATAAGCCTTAGTTTTAGGCATTATTTTTCTTGGATTTTCATGTACAATCTAAGGCTTATGATTTGGGAGAATGGCCTTTTATTTAAGTATGGGGTGTTGTAATTGTTTGTTTGGGGGTCATGATGCATGTTTATGTGTTATAAGAATGGGAAGATTCAGTTGACAACCCCACAGGCTCACAGTACGAGCATTCTCATCATTCGGGCTCCATAACCAAGAGTTGGAAGCGGGTTACGATTTTTAACTACAGCCAAACGAAATATGTTTGTTGCTGCAACTGCTGAATACCTGTGATTTATACACATCTACCTGTCTCTTATACACAGATAGATATTCCCTCCATTGAATCATTTGGCCTGGCCTTAATTTGGCTTTAGAATTGTCAATCACCAGTGTTCTTTGTCCAGACATGGACTGGACTTTTATGGCAGATAGCATGACGACTCAGCATTTTCACGCTTAGGATAGGCTAGCATTGTTTGTCTGGTTTAAATTTCTTTGTGGCCGCAGTTCTACTCTTAAACCATTTTATGCATCATACTATAGAATCTGGACAAATTTATACATTATATTGCAACAAACTAGATGGGATTATGGTTTTCCCATCTTATACGACTCTATGTTTGGAAAGTGGTGTGGTGATTGAGTCTTCTAAAGAAAAATTAAGGCCAGGCCAAATGATTGCAATGGAGGGTATACGATCTCATCTCTTTACGTCTTTCCATCAAGCTTCTACGTCAAGAGTAGAGGAAGCTGATCATTTAGATGATGAGCCGGTATATGCTCCACAGCAATCGCAGGAGGAGCTTCTACATCAAATCTTGGTAGAGCAACAGCGGATAGGCCAACATTTTGATTCGTTTATGCAATATCAGTTTACATGGCTGCAGACCATGGAGGCTCATCAGATGGCCAGAGAGCGGGGAGAGGACCCTTCTACATTTCCTCCCTTTCCTCATTTTTCACAAGATTTGGGGCCCTATGCTCCTTGATTTTTTATGCTCTATGTGTTGGGCCGTTTTCTTTATGTGCTCTTAAATGCGAATTAAATCTAGTGAAGCTTTTCTTTTCCCATTTTATGCTTTTCTTTTTGCATTGAGGACAATGCTTATTTTTTAGTGTGGGGTGGGAAAGTTATTTGAATTTTTAAGTTGTTTGGCGTATTTTACTCAATTTTGCTGCAATATATTTTGACTTTTCCTTTGATTTGAGAGCTTGTCGAAATTTTTGAAATTTTTGTGGATTAATTGACCATTATTTTTTTTGAAATTTTAGTGAAATCTTTTGTTTAACGTATTTTTTCCATTTTTCGGCATGATAAATCATTAGTTGAACCATGAATGAATGAGTAGTTAGTGTTAATATTTTCCATTCATGATTTTCAAGATTTTTGAGCACTAAGCCATACTTTAATTTTGATTTGGGATATTTAGAGGAATTTATGTAGATCAATTATGTTGCATTCTAATACTCACTTTATTATATTTTTGAAGCTAACTTTTAGACGACCCGATTTAGTTTACAAATGAGAGTAGTGCCTTTTTCGTTTATTGAGCTTTTCTGGCCAACCATTTTAACAATTTATTTCGCGCTGTCTTCTTATACACATCTTCTTGTGTATAAGAGACAGGATAACTGATAAGTGAAAGATCAGTTATCTATCCTTATTGAGCTTAATGTTCTTTTCATTGTTTTATCCTAAGTTTTTCCTTTAAGAGCTTATGCTGCACATTATTTGTTAAGGGGATATAAGAGTGCAAGTTTGTGGGAAGTGAGTGAGAATGTACATTGTTGTATCGAAATAGGGTATTAGGAAAAAAATTGTTGAGAAAAAATAAACATGGAAGTGTTGGTATATGCAGGTAGTGCCCATCACTGGTACCTGCATAGTTTTTGATATTTACAGGTAGTACCCATCACTGGTACCTGCATATTTTTTATATTTACAAGTAGTTCCTATCACTGGTACCTGTATTTGCAGGTAGTGCCTATCACTGGTACCTGCATGTTTATATGTTCCGGGTAGTGCCTATAATACTCATTTTGTTCACAAAATATTGAAAAATAAAATGATGATTATGTATATATGTTCGAGAGAGGTTTGCATGTTTGGTTGTTCGAAATTCTTCATGGGCATTTGTTACTCAGTGGGGTTGTGGATGTTTGATATTTCGCATATGAAGAGAAGTTTTATTTTAATACGTGGCCACCGTTATTATAAAGCTCTTGTTCTTATTTGCAATATCCTCTCCCTTCTGTGGCTAACAAATGTCCTAATTTCTAGGTTGGCAGCTAAAATACCTACCAAATTTGAATTGAATCGATTGTCTAGATTGGTGGTGGGGTGTAAATAGAGTGAGCTATGGGCTGTTTAGAAAAAATTTAAGGGTCTTCATGATTTAATCTCTATTTACACCAGATGTGTATAAGAGATGTGTATAAGAGACAGCTATTGTTTGGATCTTATTTTAAACCACATGTGATTTAATAAAGTTCATAGGACTATTTGATTACTGGATTGATTATTGATTATTTATGTGGATAGTTGAAGGAATATGTTGAGTGGAATTTTGTTAAGCTTCAAGTGTTTTAATTTTATGTTTGATCGAGGATGATCAAAGGCCAAGTGTGGGGTAATTTCATAAGTTCATAATTGTGTTATATTTTGTGTCATTTACCACGTTTTTATGTGTTGTAAGCAAGATTTGAGTTATTATTATACACTAAATTTGGTTATTCTTAGTTTTTGTAGGGTTAAAGTGAAAAATAGCTGAAAAATATGGAAAAGGTGAAAGAAAATGCTATTGGTTTCAACAATTCACGAGCTATGATACTTTTGGAATCGTTGCGTATCTCAAGCATAACTCTTGAGCCCGAGCTCCAATTGAAGTGATTTTAAATGCATTGGAAAGCTAAGGGATAGAGCTAAAACTTTGATTTTTACAAATTTTCAAATTCCAAAAGTATCAAGGTGAAAATTGAAACCAAAGGCGGAGCACAATTGTAAAGCCAGCGCACATGCGCTGGAGCTGTGCAGCACATGTGCGCTGCGGTCAGAAGAAAGAGTTCTAGTTAAGTTCATGCACGCATGCAAGCTAAGAACTCCGCACATGTGCGCGGAAGACAAAGAGCAAAGAGAGCTTCTGCCTCCAGCACATGTGTGCTTGAGGCGGTGGGATGGCGTAAATTGGACTCCTAGCACGTTTCTTCAGAGGTTAAACTTTATTGTCTGCAGAAGTAAGATCTGTAGACATTAATTGTAACCCTAAGTCTCATTATAAATATCCCATTCATAGGGTAAGAGAAAAGGGAACGAACTTTTATTTTAATTGACTAGGGTATTTAGCAGTAGAAATTCTTCTTTATTCTTTCATGGTACTTTATGCCTAAACCCTTTTCTTGGTAGATGGCTTCAATTCCTGTCTCTTATACACATCTAGATGTGTATAAGAGACAGGTATATACCAACACTTCCATGCCAAGTATTGATTATTTTTCTTTGATTAATTTTATGATTGTTCTTTTTAACTTGTTGTTACTGCAGAATACTAAGTTATTGAAATTAATCTACTACTAGATTGTTTTAACCGTATGTGTTTAATTCAATATGTGAAGCAACTGAATTTGATAATTACTTGATTAGTGTTATTGAATTTAGGAAAATCTAGAAGTGATAGGCATAACTGCGTGTGTTTATGTTTAATTAGTCTAATTATTCTTATTGATTTTAAAGCTTCTATTAATTAATCTTTGGCGCGTGTCTGGGTTAAATTAATAGTTAATTGGATTGCGTGTTGAAAATTAACCAACTTTAGAAAGAAATAAGAATCAACTTTGAATTGATATTCGTTTGAGTTAATTTTTCAATTAGTGCTTGATATAGAATTGAATTATCTTGTGTGTCAATGATCAACTAGTGAAATTACCATGGTGGATATGACCAAGACCAAGATCTTTCTTAATTGAATTCTCTTTAGTATTCTATTGTTTTAATTTTGAGTTTAAAACCATTCAAATCCCCTCCCCCCTTTTCACTTAGCACAAGAATAAACTCTATACTCTGTGGGAAACCTGTACTCACCGCTAGTACATATTGAGAGTTGTTAATTTTGGGTGCCTATGACAGCATTTCAACTCAGTAGCATATTGTTTTGCACACCACTAGATAAGCTAGATTCGACCCGAATTTGACCCGTTTACAAGCCTATGTGCATTTAGATGTTTGTGAATTAAATGATTTTCTAACAAGAGATGGTAATAGATATTTCATCACTTTTATTGATGACTGCTCTAGATATGTATGCATATTTATTTTAAAAGTAAAAGATGAAGCATTTGATATGTTTAAATCTTATAAATCTCTTGTAGAAAATCAATTGGATAAGAAAATCAAAATATTGAGAAGTGATAGAGGTAGTGAATATTTTTCTACCGAATTCTCAATATTTTGTGAACAAAATGGTATTATACACCAAAAAGTACACCATACACTCCACAATAAAATGGTTTGGCTAAAAGAAAAAATTGAAATTTGGTGGACATGGTTAACACCATGATTCTAAGTTCTAGTTTGCCAAAGAATTTGTAGGAAGACGCTTTATTGGCTACTTGTCATTTATATAATCGAAATCCGTCTCTCAAGACTAAGTGTCACTATATGAAATATGGAAAGGGAGAAAACAAAATTTAACTTATCTTAAAGTTTGGGGATGTGTATAGCCTATTATAGAGTCCTGGATAACAAAAGGATAAAGTTGGGACCTAGAGCACTTAAAAGTGTGTTTGTTGGCTATGCTGAAAATTCTAAGAGAAACCCTGTACACTACTTGATATTGAATCTATTTTCAAGAAATGTTGATTTTTTTTTAGAATAGATTTCTTAAAAATTCAAATATGGATGTGGATCCAATTGAAGTACCAGAACCGACTTCAAATGTTGATCCTTCTTCTAGTAATAAGAGGAAGGACATTGATACTCCTTCAAGGTTTAGAAGAAGTATCAAAGTCCATGAACTTATGAAACTGTCTCTTATACACATCTAGATGTGTATCCTAAATCATTAGTGAAGTTATGCCATCAAGAGATGCAACATTTTGGAGAGAGGCTGTAAATGATGAGATGGACTCAATACTATCAAATAATACTTGGGCATAACTTCATTTACCTCCTGATTCTAAACCAATTGGTTGTAAATGGGTGTTTAGGAGAAAATATACCATTGATGAATCCATATTAACGTAAAAGCAAGATTTGTAGTTAAAGATTTTAGATTAAAAGGAAAGAATTGATTATTTTGATACTTATGCACCTGTTGCAAGAATTAACATCCATTAGGTTGCTAATGTCATTAGCTTCCATTTACAATCTGTGTGTGCATCAAATGAATGTTAAAACAACCATTTTAAATGGTGACTTGGATGAAAAGATATATACGAAATAATCAAAAGGTTTTCCATTAACACGAAATGAACATAAAGTTTGTAAACAAGTTAAATCTTTATATGGTGGCTGCTAGCTCCCTTTGCTCGCCATGAAAAGTTTGTGCTACTTTACTCTTAACACATTTAGATGTAATAATGCTGATAAGTGCATTTATTCTAAATTTATTGAAGAGTATAATGTGATTATTTGTCTATATGTAGACGATATGCTAATTGTTAGTAATTCTTACAAAGGTGTACTTGAACTAAGAAGTATCTATCTTCTCAATTCAAAATGAAGGATCTTGGCGAAATAGATATAATCGTAGGGATTAAAGTTAAAAGGCATAGTGGGGGTTATACTTTATGTCAAACACATTATGTTGGAAATATCTTGGACAATTGTATCAACATTTAAATGTGAAAGAAGCAAATATTTCTTTTGACCCTAACTTTAAACTGAGTGAGAATACTGGCAAATCTATTGCTCAACTTGAATATGCAAGTGTAATAGGGAATTTAATGTATGCAATGAGCTACAAAAAGCCAAATATTTCTTTTGTCGTGTGTAGATTATCTAGATATACTAAAAATCCTGGTAATGATTATTGGAAAGCAATTGGGAGAGTCCTTGGTTATCTTAAAAGAACTAAAGATTTAAGACTTTTTACAATAGTTTTCCAACTATACTTGAAGGGTATTCTAATGCTAGTTAGTTTACTAGTATTAGTGATCAAAACTCTACAGGCGAGTGGATTTTTATGTTAGATGGAGGAGCAGTTTCATGGGTTTCAAAGAAACAAACTGTAATTGATCATTCCACAACGGAAGCTGAATTCATAGCCTTGGCCTCAGCTTGTAAAGAAGCGAAATAGTTGAGAGACTTGTTATTAGACATCAAGTTTATACTTATCTAGTTGCCTTAATCAATGCTAGCCATTGCTTTGAATTGTGATAGTGAAGGCACAATGTTTAGAGTATTCAACAAAATATAGAATAGCAAATTTAGAGATATAAGTCTAAGGCATACGTTTATTAGATAGTTGTTAAATGATGGCGTTGTAACTGTTGTGTATGTAAGAACATACAATAATTTAGCAGATCCGTTGACTAAATCTCTTGCGAGAGATTTGGTGAAATCGACGTTATTAGAAATGGGATTAAAACCCTTTATCTAAAATTACTAGCAATGGTAACCCAACCTTTCTTCTAGTACTACCGCTAGATTAAAAGGTTTAAAGGGTAAAAACAAATTGCTAATAAGTAGTTGTGAGCACTAAAATTATGTGTATACCATTCCATATTCTTAGTACAAGTGGTAATCCTTAAGTAGGAAGTGTTAAGTATATAAATATTTATACTCTTAATAAAATCATCTTATTGTACATTTAATCTCAAAAATCTAAAAAGATTTCACCTATACACTTATGATCATTAGAAGTGGTGCCGCTTCTAACAAAAATTTAGGGTTCTCTTTTGTACATGATCATGAATTAGGATAGAGCACATTTTGGTAATAGTGCTAAACTATTTTGTGAACATATGTATAAGTTTAACAAGTTCGTGTGTGTGATAACTCTAATCTAATCTTAAGAAACTATGCCACCTTGATTTAATTAGATCTAGTGAGTTATTTATACTAAAGAAAAATTTAGGACGATAGTCACTTTTCTTTATGTATGATGTTAAAAAGATATAGTGAGTTGTTGTTTATATTACAAACTAAGTAGTGGAATGTAAATATTTAGTTTATAATATAAAGTAATTTGAAAGCGCAAATGCATTGAATTTTGTAATTTAAAAATCACATCAATGCACATGCGCTGCACAGTGGCAGCGCATGTGCGTCATGGACAAAATCAAAAAATAATCAACGGACATGCACTGCTATTGTGCAGCGCATGTGCACGCACTACTATCTCCTGACCGTTGGCAAACTTATTGAAAAACGAATAAAATGGAAGGAGTTGCAACTTTTGGTTCAAGAGGTATGATCCATGATTCAAAAAGATGTATTTCAATGGATTTTCCTGCACTTTCATCTTTATAAAAGGAGAAATTCCTACTAATTCATAAGAACAATTCTTATTAAAAGTCTATCTCTGCCCACACATTGTTCTTAGGAAGGTTTCTGATTTTTACTATTGGAAATCTTCAAGAATTTGAACAATCCTAGAGGTAAATTGATCTCCAAGAGCAAACTATTGAGTATAGTGGGGGCAATCAAAACTTTAAGGAAAGTGATTTACACGTCTCAAATTCAATAGATTTTGATATCCCTAATTTCATTAAGAATACTTGTTTCCTACTCCACATTTGCCATCCTTCAACAACAACACACTTGTTAGATCAGCCCACAATTGACCTTGTTCCATCTAACTGATCTGCTTTAATTAAAGCTAGTCTAATTCATCTGTTTCAATTAAGGCATGATCAAGAGTCAAACCTTCATTTCTTTCTCCCCAGATTTTTGAAGGCTTCCCATTACTGTCTGTACCCAAGACCCCAAAGCTTGTTCTGCTATTAGTCTTACCTGCAGCATTGGCAACTTCCAAGACACATCAGTTTGCGAATTCTCCTTGATATCCTGATATTGACCAAAGGAAAAAGTTGCCTTAAAGCTTCTGTTGCAATCTTCTTTTTCTACATTTTTATATTCCTACCATTATTAGCTCTTCCCAAAATCTGCCCAAAATCTTCTTCTTCTTTCCTAAAAAATTCTTTGTTTCTTTTCTTCCAAGCTGCGATAGAATGTTTGCTGTTATATTTGCCTGATCCTTATCATCCTTTTCTTTAGTAGCTTTTCTTACCAAATCCCACCAAGACCAGAAATCACCTTTTGCATAAAAGATCCCTTCCCATTGCACAGGAGCAAACTTCCATTCCTGAACTGCATTTTTACAAAAAAAAAAAAAAAAATGTGTTCAATAGATTCTACTTCCCTTTTACATCTGCAATAAGCAGCACAAACTATACTAGTTATTTTGTGAAAGGTGCATTAGTTAGCGAGAATTTCATTGAGGCATTTCCAAATGAAATATTTTATCTTATGTTTAATATTGAGACTCTAGGTGAATTTCCATAGCTTTGCTGTTGCTTTGCTCTACTAGACTCTACATTTTCTTTAGGGTTGAACCTTCTAGCATAATCCATATTTTTTAGGTTTTGTAAGTTGATCCACTGTATAAACACTTGATGGAGATGAGTCCAATACCATCTGTCAAATTTTTTTGACAAGATATAGGAGTTTGAATTATGTGGCCACATCTAATCACAACAAGTTTCTTGAGCAGGTTAATGTTATACTTTTTCCTTATGATAAGCTCATCCACTGTAATCACTGGAGTATTACCTAGTTTCCTGGTACATACCCTCTTCCTATAAGAAAGTAAATAAACAGAAAACGCAACGAAATTTAAAATTTTTACTTTTCTATCACGGATTTCCTTGATTAATTTATTCGTAGGACAAGAAAAGTATAAAGATTATACCTTAAAATTGCAGTAAAATCTCCAATATATTTGGGACGTCGATCCACAAGCCGCACAAGTGCCCGGCCTTTAATGGTATCAACACAGATAATTAAATCAGAAATTTTTACAAGATTGATTGAACCAAAACATAGAGTGCTAGCTCCTAAATTATTTTTCTTTTCCCAAAAACGTGAATATCACGTTTCTCAAAAGATTTTTGATGGCTTTTTCTTTTTTTTCACTTTTTGATAAACAAAGCCGCACATCTATATATTGCACTAGTACTACTAATAGTACTACTACTTAACCATATATATATGATATATATATATACTACATATATATATATATATAATTTAGAATTCCAATCAAATTGGGTTTAGAGAATTACAAATCTTAATCAGTTTGGGTCAAGGATGTATAAATAAGTATAAAACCATTACGACTTTTAATATATATTACATATTAACTTCTAAGATTTGTATATTATTCTTAACAATTGAGCTCATAAGTTAATTTATCTCATAAATTAACCCATAAGTATCTCATACTTATCAAATCATTTTAATCCCGAATTAATTATCCTTAAGTGTGTGACCCTTTAGGTTCCCAATCACGTTGGCAATAAGTATAAATTATAATCCTAAATTAATTAAGATTAGATAAATTAAACACTTTTAATTTATCATTAATTCTTTAATTAATTAATTTACACTTATAGATCAATATTGGCTTCTAGCAAAGCATCATGACCACCCAAGTGTTGAGATATGTCAAGTGGTTCAACATCACCCATCCGTGATTAGTTCCCGTGTAATTACTATCTTTTCATCAACCTATATCCCGATTAATTCAAGAGTACAAATAAAAGTCAACTCTTATCGAATTAATCAAATTTACTTCTTTCCAAAATACAATTTATTTGAAATAGAATTTAAAACACTCTTAATTCTAATTCCACTTTGTGCAAAGATTTCTGAATCATACTTCAAGAAATGCACAGTGTACCATATGTGGATATACTCTCCTATTATAAGGAGTGGTGAATCCTCTATTGGTCATATCTTATCTTATTATGATTCATATTATACCCGAACCCTACAGTATGTGTGACTCATTAAGAGTAACGCTAATAGAGCCAAAGTATAATAATCCACAATCAAGACAAAACTCATGACCTCAATTCAAAGGATCTTTACACTACTATTACAAAGAGATTTATCCACTGGTCCTTAAATAATAATCCGTATCGAATACTCTTAGCTGGTCAATTCGATGCACTTATTCTCAATAAGCATCACATACACTTATGTGCTAATCTACTAGTGTCATATACTACGACTAGGGATATACACGAATAAATATAATTACTTCATAACTCTTTATGATTTCACATATATATTTTTATTTGAAAAATACCATATTAAAATATACATAAATATGAAAGTGTAATTTATCCCTAAAACAAATTGGATTTAGGACATATACTAACACCTCCAATCCTCGACATTACCAGCCACCCACCTATCTTCCCAAATGTTGATGGATTTACCATGTGTATAACTATCTTTTTTAAACCTCCCAAACTAAAGACCTGACATTATACAAACTTTGCCAAAACCAGGATGCTTATAGGCATAGCAGCATCAAAAATGAAGGAATTAGGAAAGTATTTGGATTAAAGAATTTTTAAAACTAGAAGATTTGGATGGGTAATAAGCCTCCAGATAGGGGTGTCAATGGGTCAAGTTATCAAATTATTGTGTCGTATCAAATATGACCGATTTCTTATTGTGTCTAGAGTGTCAATGGGTTGGATTATCAAGTTATCGTATCGTGTCGTGTCAGGTGTGATTCATTTCATATCGTGTCGTATTCATGTTGTGTCATATGGGGTTCGTTTCTTATCATATCGTATTTGTGTCTGACCCGTTCGGGTTAGTGTCGGTTCTGTTTGATCCGTTTACTATTGATAGAGAATATCAGCATATCTGATAAGTTATATAACTTGTGATCTATTTGAGTTAAAATCTCAAATTTTAATTATTTAATAACTTAATACTAACTTTGTTATCATAATAATTTAAAACATAATTAAAATTATTAAAATATTTTAGATAATATTTAAAATAATTATTATGTTTGATTTAATAATCTAATATTGAATCTATTATTTACAATCTTAAAATATACTATATTAAATTATAATAAAGAAAAAAGCTCCACAAAATTTGTTTATACAGTAAGTTAATGGGTTATCTTGTTACTGGATCATAAACAATGAATCCAATGTAACCTGTTTAATTTTATGTCATGAACAGATTTATCCAATAATGACCCGATAATTTTCGAGTCGTGTCATAACATGTTAATTTCGTGTCATTTTCGTGTCGTGTTATCGATTACCGATCAAAAATTGCTAGCTTTAATGTGTCATGTTCAGTAGTGTCATGTGGGTCCGTTTCTTATCGTATTGTGTTCGTACATGGCCCGTTCGGGTTTGTGTCGTGTTCGTGTCTGATTCGTTTATTACTGACAGAGAGTATGAGCCTATTTGACAAATTACATAACTTGAGATCAATCTAAATTAAAATATCAAGTTTTAATTATTTAATAAATTAAACAATTATTAATACTAACCTTATTGTCATAATAGTTTAAAACACATAATTAAAATTATTAAAATTTGTTAGATAATATTTAAAATAATTATTATGTTTAATTTAATAATCTAATATTAAATCTATTATTCACAATCTTAAAGTGTATTATATTAAATTGTAATAAAGGAAAATTTTCAACAAAATTTGCTCATGCATTAACTTAACGGATTATCGTGTCAATACATGGGTTGACTCAACCTAACCCGTTTAATTTCGTGTCATAAACATGTTGATTCACTAATAATCCGATAAATTTTGGGTCGTATCATAAATATTCATTTCGTGTCGTGTTATCAAATCGTGTTAGAAATTACCAACTCTACCTCTAGATTTGTTTGCAATGAGAGCCACATTAAAAAACTGAAATAGTATCTCTAAGCCCAAACAAAATGCAATTTTGTTAGTAATTAACTTATCCCAATTTATACACAGTAGATGTGTATTATAGACCTCTCTATGTGTCCACCAAAAATTAGTTAGAATATTATTTATTTGTTTAAAAAGACTTTTAGGCAGTGTGAAACGGGACATAGCATGAACAGTCACAGGCATGGCAATAGATTTTAAAAGGGTCTCTGTACTAGCCATACTCGAAAACTTATTCTTCCATCCATTCACCTTTTTAGATTTGGTACCATAGTTAATCCCAAATAACTACCTTGGGACATATGCTTCGCACCACAAAAAATATTGTAGATTGCAACTCTATCCTCAGATTTAGTATTCTTAATAAAAAAGATGGAAGACTTATCAAGACTTACAAGCTAACCAGTTGCAACTTCATACAATTTAATCATACTCAATCAACAGATGCCTTGCAAAAAATAATCTAACCATTAGCATAAAACAAGTGGTATACAACAGGATATTTCTACACAATATAGTTCAAATTTGTAATATTCTTATTCCGAATAGCTTGATTTAACATATTGGAAAAAACTTCTACACAGAGAATGAAAAGATCTTGTCTTATGTTAACACTTGGAATACCCGATCCATAAAGTGTTTTTTTAATTATTTTTATAAAGATTAATTTTTCTAACACATTTGTATAGAAAATCGATATAATTGCTACTTTAAATATCTATCTATTATGTTAAATATTTAAATTACTCGAGCATGTAAAAAGAATTTCCACACCTAGCGTATGTAAATTCCAACTCTTTCTTTAATCAAGGATTTCTTGGTGGAAGCTTAACCAGATATGGCTCATAGATTTTTAAGAAAAATGATTTACAAAATCATAAAATTAATATCACTTTTTAGGGGTGTTTATCAGTTAATCAATTAGTCAATCAGTCAAATAACTTGGTTGACATTTAAAAATAAATAATAAAATTATTAACTAGTTTCAATTTTGAATTCAATTCGAAATAAAATTCGAATTAATCAAATTTGAATTCGTTGGTGGTCTCAAATTCGATAAACCATATTCACTAATTGGACTCATTGATATTGGATTGAAATCCATTATACAAAAGTGGAAAACCTAACAAAACCCAATAAGCAATAAAATAAGTTATAATTAAAAATTATCAAAACTATATTATATTTGAATAGATATTGTATTTTCTTAAACATATATACATAAATTATATGCACACAAGTGTTTGTATTTGCGTATATGTATATAATATCATTTATATGACTATATATGAATTTTATAAGCAAAATTATAGTATTAGTTAGTAAGACCATATTACATTAAAAAAGTATATTTACTTGTAAAGAACAAGTAATATTGCAAGCCTTTAATATGCTTTAACAGGTATTAAAGATTTTTTGTTAAAGGTCTTGAGTTCGAACTTTATCCATATATTTTTGCCAAAAGAAATAGTACTTATACATAGGAGGGAATCAAGTTTCGTAAATGATTTCTGGTTTTCTGAAATTCGGTCACATTGATTAACTAGCTTAATTCTAATTATCAATTTGAAATTTTAATCTAAAAATGTAAAAGATTGACATGACTTAGATCGACTTGAATTATGTTAATATGACTACAAGTCGAATTTAAATTAAGATTAAATAATTAAAATTCGAGTCATGACAACTCAAATCGATCATGAGTTGTATGACTTGTCTCTTATACACATCTAGATGTGTATCAAGACATATAAACCCAAAGTTGAAAATTAAAATCGATTAAAGTCGAGTCATTTAAATTCAACTTGTAGATCGATTTTAAATTCGATCGGTAAGTCAAATTGTATAGAATAAATTGAACATTAATGGTATCTTCCATTCCATATTCTAATTTCAAATTTTAGTATATTATCCCACAAATTCCATAAAAGTATACTAAATTTATAAGTGTACAACTTATTAATATAACACTTTTGTCTTAATTATTCCAATTTTCACATTATCATCTTTATATAATGTGCATAGCAAAATATAATACTTCATAGTATATTATATATACGAATTTCAAATAGATTATAGGTATTAATTTATATATATACATATGTACACATGTGGGTGTGTGTATGTGTGCACGTACACATAAGTTACAAATGTTAATATATGATTGTGTATTAGTTTATATATATATTAAAATTGATTTACAAAGTCACAAATTCAAAATTACTTACCAAAATCAATTAATTAAAAAAAATCTTATTGAATCACCAATCCTTGTTAAGTTAAATTCTATAAGTATATAAAAATATATATGATTACCTAACTCTATCTATGCTAATAGTAAGCTAGTAATGCACTTAATATATTTGTTGATAGTAAAAATATTATACTAATAAGTTTTGTAGTATTCACTGTATAAGATATAAATTAGATGCTGTGTAATACAAATTTTTATTATAATTATAAGTTATACTATCTTAGTATATGAACATAAGATCATGTATGTATAGATATACTATATATAGATATTTCAATAAATACTTAATGTATATATAATTATTTAACTCTAGTATCTATACGTATTAAAAGAAAATTAGTAATTCATTTAATAGTTATTGAAACAAAAGTATTACGTCAATAAATCGTACAAATGTATAAGTACATAAATTGTACATAATACCATCAATTATACAAAGAAAAGATATTTAAGTATTAAGAAATATTAATATTATCAATTATTAACATATTTTATTACTAAAAATTAAGAAATTATAACTAAAATATTATGTACACAAATACCTTAATATCTCTATTATAAGGTTCCTTATATATACATAATATATATATGTATTAGTGAACCTGTGACTTATACACCGGTAGATGTGTATAAGATCTGTCTCTTATACACATCTAGATGTGTATAAGAGTTTTCAAATATATTAGATCATTCGACTTCTCAATTTGATTGGTCGAATACCTAGAACCTGTCTCTTATACACATCTAGTCAAGTTAAATTTTTTTTCAACTTAATTTGATTCGACAGTTCGACTTGATTGACTTTTAATCACACCTAATCAAAACTACTCTAAATATCAAAATTATATTATATTAGGGTAAATACTTAGATAGACTCGCTCTTTAACCCCACTTGTAGATCATGTGGTATGGATTAAACTTTAGAAAATCTATAACATCAGCTGATGTAAGCAAGATTTTTTAAAATTTAATTCCAAGATCTACAAATAGAACAAAAAACTGAATATATCTAAGTATTTTCCTTATATTAGTATTAACTCAATCAAATTTCATTCATTCCTTTCCATATTTAGTGACACGTCAGCAGGTATCAGGTTGAGTAGATGTACTACCTTTTTAAAGAGCTGTTACCAGTTAGAAACCCATCGGCTTCTCAAAATTTCCGGCTCAAAAAATGGACGAATGAGGCAATCTGAGAGAGATTGGGGATTTCTGTAAAGGGTGGTTACCCCTCTCTGTTTTGGCCGATGATTTCCTCACTAAAAGAAACAAAAACAGCCCTTTTTTTCATAGCAGAAACCAGAAATAGTTCTTGAACTGAAACTGAACACCCTCCTGAGGTTTATCATAATTTCACTTTGCACCCCTTGAGGTTTATCATAATTTCACTTTGCACCCCTTCCTACACATTTACACTGATAAAAGGCTGTGATGATTTATTCGTTTCCGGAGCCAATATGGTCAGGCATTGAAGCTACTGACCCGTATCTTGGCAGGGCAACCATGGCAAAGTTGGGTTGTAAACCTTCACAAATGCAACCGGTGATGCAAATAACCATGTCACATTCTTTTGCCTGATCTCGAAATTAAGATCTGAGCAAAATCGGAAAATGGAAAATGGAAAATGGATACTATTTTTTCTGGAAGAGAAAATTATTGGTGAGTGAAATTAATAGGTTGGCTGAGTCGCCTTCCAGGCCGAGTTTAAAAACATTGATTTTTGCTGCCATGGTGGTGAGTGAAGTTCTGAGCTGTTTTTATTTATGTTCTTGATTAGATGAGGCTAAATTTCAGATCCTTTAATATTAACATTGTTGTTGGCTCATTCTTGATTTTCGAGTCATCATATGAATGAGGCTGTATAGAGATGGGATTTCTGTAAAGGGTGGTTGCCCCTCTCTGTTTTAGCCTATGATTTCTTTGTTTTAGAAACCAACAGCCCTGTTTGGTACGTAGTAAAGCTTTTCTTAGAATCTCGATCTGGATCTTGTGATCCTGCTATTATCCTAATTTGGAAGATCAACCAAACAGGTTTGGTTTTTTTTTTTTTCTAGAATGAAATGGAAGGCTGTGATGATGTTTCTTGAGGACCGATGAATATGGCATTGATGGTATAGTCTGACCCCTGTCTTGGCGGGGCAACCTGATGGCACATTTGAGTTGTGATGAAATGCTTTTCATACTCCCTTTTCAGTTGCAAACTGTAAGTTGCAGCCACGGTGGTGTCACAACATCAATGCCAGGTTAATTAGATCTGAGCCTCGTTATCTGGTCAATATCAGAACTCTTCTCGTGTTTGTTTGGCAATCTCTTTGGTGAGTATAATAATGATGATTCTTGTGCAAATGGTTTAAAGAAAATGACAAAAGGCTGTGATGATATTTCATGAAAGCCAGTGAATCAGAAACCCATCAATGCCATGGTTGATTATGGATCCGAGTCTTCTTTATGGTGCTTCCAAGTGAATTAGATGTTTGAAAATTTGTGATCTTATTCTAGAAAGCTCCCTCTTATGTTATCTTTGTGTCTTATTGCCGCTTGACATGATTAAATTTCTTGTATTATGCTGTTTTCTTTTCTAGTTAGTTTAACTGTTGTTTATGAATGCCTGCACAATTTTATTTCATGGACACATTCTATGAGTAGATTTTTGTGCTCGTATGTGGGTAAATGATTTATTTACATGCTCATTTTATATGCCACTACATACAAGATGTGGATTGGTTATACAGTTATATACACATCTGATCTATTATATAAGAGACAGCTAATATATTCGGTATCCTTGATAGGCTACACTATAGGGCATATTTATCCGCATGTTGAGCTACCGCAAGTTATGTTCTCTCGAGTTAATAAATTTATCCAAGCGTTAGCTGCATATTGCACTTTACTCCCCACGCTATCAATTTCTGCACTTCACTACCCCAAACTTCCAATTGTTAGCATCATGGTTCAATCAAACTGAGCTCTTTCGATTTAAGACACTGATGACAAATCTACCCTTACAATCCTTTGCCCACTTCCTAAAATTCCCACATTTTTTTTTTCCCAAACTGCCATCTTTCTCTGTTCTCCAATCTAGATAAATGCAATTCACATTGCACCTTTACCATGTTGCTTTATCATCTTTTACCTCTTCTTGATTCATGACTTCATTCACAAGATGTCATTCGAGGACAACTAAGAATCCTTCAAGCCTGTTGTCTTTATTAATTTGAGTTGAAGAGAGAACTCCATGGGGCCTGCTCTTGACTTCTTCTAGACAACAAAGAAAGCCCTCTTCCTCCATCTCCTACTCCTTACTATCAAACATGACAATATTCAAACAACCTTGGGTGGGGATGGTGGCAGTTGCAGTGCCGTTGCTGCTTTCTTCTCTGGCCCTGGGCTACTGCCGAGCCCGGATGTGGGTTCCTCCTTTACCCGACTAGGATACGAGCGTTGGGTATGGATACATATTTAGGCGTCAGATTCCTCAATTTAAGTCAGATTCCTCAATTTCTTAAATTGAGGATATAGTGACGCTCTAAGAGTTGACTACAGGTACGGAGATGCGTCTTTTTTGCTTGTATATGTTACTATAGTTAATGTAGTAGTACTGCAATTGAATGACATGAACCAATTTAACATTATTTTATGACTCATTTTCAAAAATAAGTATGTTTATTCGTAACATTAAAGAATAGTGGTACTATGAGATAAATAAGATAATAGAAGGATATAATTATAATAAGATTGTGATTTGATATACAATTATCATATATTTCTCCCTCTTATTTAATCTTTCTTTTTATCTTATGGGTTCTTTCATCATTGATGAAGTTACAATCATATTGAAATCAATATAATTTTTAGTTTGGTAAAAAAGTTAAAGTATATAATTGAAAGTTGATCATATGAATACGGATTTCACACCCTCACCTATGTTGACATGGTAAGATACGGGTACTTTGGGCGTGAGAAGAGAATCCATGTAACATAGTTCCCCGCGCCTGCTGCTGTATTCACTAGATGGATATATTTTCTCAACATTTCAACAGCCCAGTGGATTCTGTTATTGGCTCTTCAATTTCTCAATTCCTGGGGTTTTGTCGGTTTCTTCCAGTGAGAGTCCCGATTTTGATTAAGCAATCTTATATGGTTGCTTTGGGTATTATTGTGGCGACTTGGTTTACAAGATGTTGGTTGAATTTGAATCTAGCCAGTTAGAGGAGCTTCCTGCTTTGATATATGAGGCTAGGGCTACTACATCTGCTTTGATATGAGGCTAGGGCTACTACATACTAATATTTCGAGTCATCTAGGAGGATCAAGTAGCCCTCAGATTAGCTAGCTTTCGCTTGCTTGGATGTTGCAGAGTAGCGGTGGACTTCGGATGGGCCAAGAGGGAATATTCTCGGGGCTTGGAAAATGATAGGGGTCTAGGTGCGGAGGACAGTTTCACCGACGAGGGGCGGAGAATGAGAATGGTTTTTCGCTAATAAAAGACCGACCAAATCATGCAATTTTGATCAGAGCTCGAGCGATTGAACTATGGTGTGTTGAAAGTTTGAGGTAGTGAAGTGCGAAATTTGATAATTTGGGTTGTGAAGTGCTAAGCATGTATAGTTGAGGGTTGCAATAAGCTGTTAACCCTTTTTCTAATCTTTCTGTAGAATTCTGAATTTGCTTATTTGTGTACACATCTAGATGTTGATAAGAGCAAATATCATTGAGCATTCTCTTTTCTTTTGCATTATAAAAATTGCCTATACACATTGCTTTTGATATTTTTCAGATTACCAATTTATTATTATTATTTTTATTTATTTATATGAGCTGTTTGGTTACAATCAGAATATGTTAGACCTGCGATGCATGTGTCGAAATGGAGTCTCGTAGATTTGACCTCAAATTTATGTCTGAGTAAGCATCAATTTAACCAGTTCAGAGTCTAGGCAACTGGAAAGCTAATTTAACTAATCTTAGCATGCACGCTAATAACTAATGTTTTGAAAATCAGACCAGTCATTGAATCGGTGGTTTGTCCGGTTCTTGATTCGACCGCCAGTTTGTCAAGCAGCATAAGAACAATAAAATATAATTTAAACTAAAAAAGATCTGTACACTTCTATGAAATCAAAATTAGTATAAGAGACATCTGTCTCTAAATTGAAAATAGACCTGTCAAAGGATGATGGGTAGAAGTGTGGAGTTACCTAGAAGAAGCAAAGAGACTTTCAGCCAAAGCACTAGGAGGAGACGGCTTAGCAGGAGCAAAAGTGAAAAGAAGAACGGAAGAAAAAAAAAAAAGCAAGAAGAAGATGAGGAATTTGAGATGAGAAGGATCTAGATATCTTTTTGGTTCGATTTTCAGCAAACTTTTACTAATAATAGAAAAGAGATGTGCTGCTAAAAGCACATTTAACAAGTGTAGACTAAACATTTAGGTATATTTGGTGTCAAATATCGAAAAATATTTTTTAGTGTAACATTTTTAAATTTTTCTTGTTCTGGTTAAAAGTAACTTATGAAATTTTTTAGCGTAAATTATTTTTTAGATAGTTCAAGAAACAAGAATGACATTAAATTTCAAATATTTATTTTTATAATTTCATTTACTAAATTTATTTTTAATTTTAGTTATGGTCTATTCGTTTTTTTCTTTATTGTGGATCTCACAATAATATAACTATTATTATATATATTTTATCGCCATATTATATTATCATCTAATTTTTAAAATATAAATATTTTATCGATCACAATTACTTGTAAATTATTTATTACAATTATTATATTCTTTTTGGCTGCGTTTGGATCAGTAAATCTAGAGAAATATTTGAAATCTACCTATCTATTGGAGTAATTTTTAAGAATAAAATCAATAAATTTTAAATTTATCCAAATTAAAATGTGTGCAAAAAAGAATTTCAAATATCTTCTGACTTAAGTGGATTGAAATGGATTCATTTTAACTTTACAAAATTTTACCATAAATAGGTAGATTTTAAAACTTTCTTTAAATCTATCGACCCATATGAAACCTTTAATTCATATTCATAAAATTGAAGACGAAAATGTTAAAAATTTATATTTCAAAATATTTTTATTTAGTCAAAATGATACATAAAATTGTATTAAAAATAAACTTTTTCATGCAAAATATTTTTCAAGAAAAATGTTTACATCCAACCAAACGGATACTTAGCGTTTCAGAATATCAATAAATCCCGCCCAAGGAGTGCATTTATGTATCTTGCACTGCATATCAATATATCACATGAATTCAGAATTCAGAGAATAATTTTGAACTGATGACATAGTCATTTTAAAAAAAAAACTATTTTGAAGTAAAATTGAAAAAAAATCTCACACAAGCATAAAACAGAGTACAAAAGCTTAGATATGCAAGATATATAAGAAAGATCGGCCAAAGAGTGAGGTGCCACCACCATGATTGCAACACCGATTGCATCCACATCCTGTTGCTATCCTGGGTTGCCCTGCCAAGAATCGGGTCATCTTTCCTTAATGCTTGACCAATCTGTACTTACTGCTCCGAGAGTATTAACAAATATTATCAAAGTCTTTTTTTTGTGGTTATTTGATTAATCGACATGTTAAGTTCTGAACCCAACAATTCAAAAAACTTTATCCAGAACTTTCCAAAGGTGAACAGGGAATCTAGATCGCTTACAATTGTTCGTGGCACTTCCCAATACTTCACAATATGTTTCATAAATAATCGGGTGGCTTCATCAGCTGGACAATTCTTGAAAGCAACTATGAAGGTTCCATATTTCGAGAACCTGTCTACCACTACCATGATGGTGTGGTATTTCTTACATTTTGGCTAGCCAACTATAAAGTCTATTGAGACTCTTTCCTGTGGTCTCTCTGGAATGGGCAAAGGCTCTAGTAAACCTGCCGCTTTTGATGCTTGATCTTGTCTTATTGACACACCAAGCAGATTCGAACATAAGTTTTCACGTCGTCTCTCATCCGAAGCCAATAATATCTTTCTTGCATCAGTGCCAAGGTACGGTGCATCCCTGAGTGTCCAGCCCACTTTGAATCCTGACACTTCATTAATTCCTGCCTCAAGTTTTCATGATGCGGTACGTAGATACGTCACCTTTTTGTGTAGACTAACTCTTCCTCAGTCCAAAACCTTTTGAGTCTTTCCCTCTTTGGCATACTCAAGGAGGCTCCTAGCGGCTGCATCATGCTTTAATCCCTCATTGATCCTGTCGAGCAATGGATTCTTAAGTTGGCTAATGGCAGCAAGCATCGCCTTCCTACTCAGGGTGTTAGCGGCTGAGTTGACTCTTCCAAGCTTGTACTCATTATATAGTCAAACTCTACCAATAAATCTTGTCACCTAGCCTGCTTAGGAGAGAGCTTTTTTTGGAACCAAAAGTAACTTATGGCAACATTATCCATCCGTACCATGAAACAGACCCCAACTTGATCCTCCTCTATGACTCAATATAATTAGTATGTAGTCTCATCTCTTATACACATCTACCGTATATTGACTCTCAGTCTCTTATACACTTCCTAGATGTGTATAAGAGACAGCGTTGCTGCCATGAGCCAACTTACCATCCATTGCTCGACAGGATCAATGAGGGATTAAAGCATGATGCAGTCCTCTAGGATACACCTCTAGCTGTCTCTAAGATACAGTCATAGATGTTTAGTTTTTTGAAAGTTTCTTGGCACTCCTTATCCCATTGCTTTCCTTTTCTTTAGCAGCTCCGTGAGGGGCATGGTGATATTGAAGTAGCCCTTGCACAAATTTTTGGTAATAGTTTGTCAACCCAGGAAACGACCATAGTCCGTCACCTTGGTAGGGGGTTCCCACTCTATCATGGCTCGGATCATCGACTCATCTATGTGAATCTGGCCTCCCCCACAATGTGACCAAAGAACGACACCTTCTATTGCGCGAATACACACTTTTCTTTCTTCACGAAGAGTTGGTTCTCCTTAAGCACTCTGAATACCTCCTTCAAGTATTGGATGTGCTCTTCCAATGTGCGACTGTAAACCACAATATCGTCAAAGTATACTACAACAAATTTGTCAAACAACTCTCAGAGTACCTTATTCAGTGTATAGAAGGTTGTTGGGGCATTGGTTAAGGCGAAAGGCATAACGAGGAACTATAGTGTGGCCAATAATGACATTCTGTGTAATATTCTAGTTTTGAGTTTAGCAATGTGTACCTGCCAGTACCCTGACCTAAGGTCCAATTTGGAAAACTATCGTGCACTCCAAATTGGTTGAACGAATCGGCAATCAATGATATGGGGTACTTGTTCTTCACCGTCAGTTTATTCAAGGCCCTATAGTCCACGCATATCCTTAAGGACCCATCATGTTTCTTCTCGAAAAGTATTAGGGCACTAAACGGAGACTTAAAGGGTCTGATGTAACTAGCATCGAGCAACTCCCTCAACTGCTTTCTTAACTCTGCGAGCTTAGGAGGGGACATGCGATAGGGGACCATAGCAAGCTGCTTGGTGCTTGGGACCAACTTAATCTCGTGGTCCATTTCTTTCTTAAAAGGCAGTTCCTTCGGCAGCTCTTAGCAGGCATCGTACTCTATGAACTCTTCCAAGCTCTTGAGCAGAAAGAAATGGACCACGAGAGTGTTCCCATCATCCACCTTCAGTGTCCCAAGGAAGATTAACTCTCTTCGCTTTTAACCCCTTGCATAGTTGTATGGTAGATAGGGTCTTGTGATCTCTTCCGGACTCTTTCTTCAAAGGTACTACACCTTGGCATTGAGGATCCAAAAGTGCATATACAGTCAGCAAAGGAAAGAAGCATGTCATTAATACGGTAAGAAAGTCGAGTCCTATCACAATATCATAATCGTCAAGAGGAATTACCTCAAGTGAAGTCTTGCCCTTCTACTGCCCAATGGCTACGTCCATATCGCTTGCCACTCCATGGACAGGGACCTCCTTGGTGTTGACTGTCTTTAAGGTGTTAACGCCTTTTCCCACTTGAAGATTAAATCTCTTGGTTACCTCAATAGAGATGAAGAAGTCCGTAGCTCCAATGTCAATTAGAGCACTTCGCTTGTGGCTCGCTATCTCCACATCGGCGAACATTAAGTCCATCTTCTTTCCCGACTTCTTCACTTTGATAGTATTTAAGATCCTCAATGAACCCAATTGCTTTTCCTTTGCTTTTTCCATGTCATCTCCATGGCCATGGCTATTAACTTTGTTTTCATAGGACATTCCCGAACCACGTGTGGACCATCGCAGAAAAAGCATTTCAATGGTCATTTCCCTTTATCCTTTGTTATAAAAGACTTTTCCTCGTTCTTGGAAGGGGACTTATTCCTTGCTTCCCCACCAAATTCTTCGCCGTTTTACTTAGCAATCTCCTTGCCCTTTGGTTTGGAGGAACTACATTTTTCCTTTGGTGAGGCTGGCTTTTCTTGTGTCTTGAACTCCAGAGACTCAACCACCGACATTGCTCTAGAAAGATCGTCACATCTCCTTCTTTCTAACTCCAGGGAGAGTTTCGACTTTAGTTGACGTAGAACTGGAAGAAGGCATCCTTCTCGCACAGGCTTGGAATTTGCAATGTCAATTGGAAAAATTCCCTCACGTACTTTTTCACTTCACCCTTCATCTCGAGTCGGCGAAGTTTAGCACAAGCGTTCCTCTCCGCATACTGAGGGTAGGAGTAGCCACATTCAGAATTTATCAACAAATTGGCCCAAATAGTGATGGTAGTGCCACTGCGATTGTCAGTTATGGACTCGACCCCATCAATGCGTACACAACATCTTTGACAACATCACAGGTTTTTGCCATGGCCAATTCGAGTTTCTCCACACGAGCAATGGCAGCTGCTAGCACATCCCTTGATGGATCTCGCTCTCTCTTGTCCTTCTTGGCCAGTGGGATCTCCTCAGGGTCACATCGGAGGAATGATTAGCCATAGTGTCTTCTTGCCAAACGCTTGCTACCAAACTGGCTCTGATACCACCTGTCATCGACTTACTCTTTCTAATGTTCCTAACTCGTGCGACACTTATGTTTTCACTCTAAGTCAGCCTTCCTTCACACTCACTACAAGAGAAGAGGAAAAAGAGAGAATAAGAACTCTATGTATTGAAGTTCTCAAGCTTGTACGGTATGTTACAAATGAGAGGGTTGGCCCCTTTATATAGTTACAAGAGTATATTTTAGAACTTACCACATTAATTATAATTCTACAATCTTCTAGAGAATTCTATCTTCTAGAAAATATTCTAGGCAGATTGAAGCACCTAGAATATTCTAGAGAATTCCAAGGGCATTCTAGAAAATTCCTTAGAACTGTAGAATATTCTATAATCTTTTGGGGAAGAGTCTAGACACTCCTTTGGGTTAACCTCTTCGTTTGAACGAGCGAGCCGTGTCAATAGCATTAACAACAACAACACACCAGAATTGTCTCGTGATATAATTATTTGATATCCAAACGGAGCCATGATTTTGAAGAAGATCAAAATGTTGTTATTTTCCCAGAGACAACAAAATTTAAAGGGCGGTTGATTTTCTTGATGAATAAATCATGGGCCTAACGAATTAAGCAAAATCACAGAACTCATCTTATAGAATTAAACTTTACTTGGGAATTTTGGTATGATTTATGCCAGAAGTTTACTACTTCACTAGTTCTTGAGGACAAGAATCTTTTTCTAAGGGAGAGCATTTGTTACACTTTTTCTTGCCCTCAA
This sequence comes from Cinchona pubescens, assembly GCA_025175665.1. NCBI lineage: Eukaryota > Viridiplantae > Streptophyta > Magnoliopsida > Gentianales > Rubiaceae > Cinchona > Cinchona pubescens. The sequence continues at coordinate 1,998,775 of JANKKI010000276.1, forward strand.
GAACTAGGGAGGTGAAGAAACTTCTGGTCATAAATCATACCAAAATTCCCAAGTAAAGTCTTCTAGAGAGGAGTTTGTCCACTGAACCAATACCTGTGTGTCAGTCACATTGCCTTTTAACCAATCTCTTGTCTGGGATAGCTAGTGGCTCTGCTAAGAGTTTCCCTTGAGTGGTGACTTCGGAAGGTAGCTAAGCTGCAATAGAATGAGGACTCAAGATCTTCTTTAATAAGGACACATGAAATGTGGGACAAAGCTAAGAAGTAGGCGGAAGTGATAGTTTGTAGGCCATAGGAACAATTCTAGCTTTAACTTGAAATGGACCATAGTACCTAGGAGCCATCTTTGAATAGTTGAGCCTTTAGGGATTGCTATTTGTATGCTCGCAATTTAACATAAACACAACCTCCAACGAAAATTCCTTATCAGATTAGTGCAACACAAGATGAAACAATTCAGCAGACAAGCAGCGGATCTGAGATGGTGTATAAGAGAATGGGTGGTAGACTCGAACCACCCGATAAGAGACAGTCTATGGACAACCTCCACCAATGCATGTTCCGTACCGATCTGATTAAAATTGGTGGAGGTTGTCCATAGACTACTTGAAAAGAATTAGTTTGAATGACTAAATGGTAATTAGTATTGAACCAATATTTAGCCAAAGGAAGCCACGCACACCATGCTATAGGATGGTCTCCTGTCATACATCTTAGATATCTGTTCAATAGACCATCATAGCATGGTGTGCCTGTCTCTGAGGATGATAAGTTGTGGAGAGGTTCAACTGTACCTTATGAAGTTTGAAAAGTTCTTGCCAAACTCTGCTGAGAAAGGTTGGTCCCTATCATTTACAATTGACTCAGGCATGCCATGTAACTTGTAAACTTGATCCATAAATGCTTGAACTAATGTGACTGTTGAATAAGGGTGAGCAAGTAGAATGAAGTGAGTATACTTGCTTAACCTATCCACAACTACCACCATAATCACTTCCTTGTCCTATGATTTGGGTAAACCTTCCATAAAGTCTATAGAAATGTTTGACCATACCTTTTCAGGGATAGGAAGTGGTTGTAATATGCCTAGACAAGTTGCCAAATTAGGTTTTCTCCTCTAGTAGGTATCACAAGCATTCAAAAATTGCATGGCATCTAAATGCATATGTTTTCAATAGAAAACATTCTCCAATTTTTGATAAGTGACCAACAATCCTGAATTCCCCTACTACTCCTTCATGCCATAATTCAATCACTTTAGACTTAGAAACTATATTAGCCCCAACTACTAGTTTTCCCTTCCTTCTCAACTATTGGTTGTGCCAAGTGTAGTGCTTGTATTTGTTAGCATTACAAGAAGATAGAGCCTAAATCACTTCTTGGAGATTTTCATCAGAACTCTAACTGTCTTTAACTTCTTACAACAATTCAGAGGTTATTGCTGACAAGGCCATCAACTGAGCATTCCTTGGTGATTCCTTGAAAGAAGTTTTCTTTAGTTCATGGAGCAGTACTTCCGGAATGCTGGAATCCATTGGCTAGCCACTTTTGTTGAGTTGGGGTTGAAATCCTTTGCTTAAGCTAGATGTGTATAAGAGACAGGTGTATGAGAAGATCACAAAGTGGCTACCTACTAAATAAGGTCTCTAGTTCTGATGGAATGTACAATGACCAGCATCTTCTTCTCAGAGACACTGAGACTGCCTGATGTTTAAGAGCAAGGGCATTGCTGAGAAAAGCTACTGGTTTCCTATTTTGCATAAGAACTGCACCTAGACCATTTGAAGAAGTATTAGTTTCTACCATAAACAAGGATAGAAAAATTAGGTAAATGCTAATGTAGGGAAACCAGTAGCTTTGAGGTTCTGAAAGGCCATTGTTGCTTCTTGAGACCATTGGAAGTTGTTTGTCTTCAATAAATTAGTAAGTGGTTGTGCCAACATACCATAATCCTTTATAAATCTTCTATAGTAACTAGTGGCATAGTCCAAGAAAACCTCTTAACTACTAAATTGTTTGAGGGCAAGGTCACTCCTAAATAGCTCTGTATCTTTCTGTGCTAGCACTGTCCCTACACCCTCATTGCGGATTACATGTCCCAAGTAGTCAATTTGTTGCCCCCCAAAAAAGGCATTTACTCCTTTTGACTTTGAATTGGTGTTGCCTCAAGAAACTGAATGTAGCTTCCAAGTGACACGTGATCCTCCAAACAAGGGCTACATATCAAAATGTCATTAAAAATAAAAATAAAACTTCTTGACAAAAGGTTTGAAAATGTCATTCATGAGACTTTGGAAGGTGGTGGAGCATTTGTCAAGTCAAAAGGCATGACTAGGAACTCATAATGACTATCATGAGTTCTGAATGCAGTATTTTTCAATGTCTTTTTGCACCATTTTAATTTGACGATAACCAGCTCTTAGATCTATTTTGGAGAAAAATTTTGCTCCAAATAATCTTATACACATCTAGCTCTTCAATAATTGGAATAGGAAACTACAGATTGTGTATTGACTAACACGCTAGCTATAAACGAACAATTGACTATAGCTAGGTCTTATGACACCTGATACATATCTTGTATAAAGTTTTCAATTTCATTCTTCTGCAAGGTGGGATATCTATAAGACCTGACATTTATGGGATCAATCCCTTCCTTAAGATGAATTTTATGATCAGGACTTCTATGTGGTGGTAATTCTGTAGGTTCTTGAAAAATAACCCGATATGAGTTCAAGAAAGTTTCAAGTTCCAATGTTTGAGATAATACCTGTTTATTGTTAGTAGTAATTGTTAAAGAAAATAGTTAGGCAGACTGATATAGGCTTGTAAACGGGTCAAATCCGGGGTCAGATCTAACATATTCAAACCTAGATCTAATTAATATAATCCATACCCAGATTCGTCGGGCTTTGTAGATTTGGATCTAGTTAATATTCTTTTTATAACTTTCAAATTTAACTATGGTACCAAACTATTACAACTAGAAAATTTTCTCTAGCTATAAAATTATAAAAAGTATTTAGCATGTGTCTAATTAGACATAAATTAGATGGTGTAATTTATACAACCTAGATATGAATATACTTTTAAAATAATCAACTAATAGGCTAAATTTTATACATATTAGATATTTTATACAAAGAATATTCCTTCTAGAGGATATTCCAAAGATAGATCCAACCCATTTATTATAATAGCTAAATGGGTTTGGATCGAATCTAGGTAATCAAAATTTACCATAGATCCATAACCGGATAAATGAGTCCGGATCGGGTTATCGAGTCTAGACCCGCCCCATTGATAGGTCTAGATTGATCCTTGATAATTGTTGAAATCAAACACAACTGAGCATGTTCCACCATCTCAGGTTTTCTCAAGAGTGGTTACATCATTTTTTGCTTGACAACTTGAACCCTTGGTTGTTTTGAACCCCTCAGAATCAATATCATGAACTCCATCTTAAACATAAGGTGTCAATTAACAGTATATTTCCAATAGCTACTGCAATTTGTAAGGGATCCACCTTCTGAGTTCTACACCCCAACATCTGAACTACACTTAGATGGATAAAGTTGTGGGAATTGCCATAGTCTATGAAGATGTACATAGTTCTTTTTTCCACATGCCGAATGACTCTCATGGTCCTAAATTTTGGAACAACAGTAATAACCATTGATTGTACAGATGTATAAGCCATATTGGCTTCCACTTCTTCCCTTTCTTCGTTACTTCCTTCAATTGTTTCATCACCTTAATTATCTTCATTTTCCATGTACTCAATTCTATATAATTGTCTTCTCTTGCACTTATGGCCCTTTTCGTACTTCTCATCATGTTTGCACCACAAGCACAACCCTTTTGCCAATTCTCATCTAATTCAGCTCTAGTTAGGAATCTAGATGGTTTCTTGGGAATTCTCCGGAGTAGGAAGACTTGGCTCTGAATTCTTGCCTCCTTCCCATTGATTTATTGTGTGTAGTTTGGTTGTTCAAGGTTGACGAGGAATGATCCTTCTTGGGAAGCACTACACCTGTCTCTTATACACATCTAAAGCTAAGGTACTTGCATGTTGTAGAAATTTAGGTATAAACATCCTTACTGCCAATTGAATTTCCTCCTTTGAGACCACTCAGAAATAGCTGATTGCCTAACTTTCAGGCAGTTAACTCTATTTAGCAATTCTTCAAAGGTTTCTTGAAATTCTCTATCAGAATCACTCTGCCTCAAAACCATCAATTCTCCTATAGGATCATCGTACAAACAATTTCCAAATATGCTGGACATTGCTCTAATAAACTCCTCCCAAGAAGGATCATCGTACAAACAATTTCAAATCTGCACCTTGGACATTGCTTTCATGTACTTTTCCCAAGAAGGATCATTCCTCGTCAACCTTGATTTCATATACAACTGATGCCACTGGAGTGCCTTCTCTCCTAGGTGATTTGAAGGTGTCCTATCAATCTCAAAAAATTGATCACTCTTGTATAACCAACCCCTGAAATCCTCCCCCATCAAACTTAGGGAGATCAATTCTTGAAAACCTTGTTGGTGGTTAATAAAGATGTACTTGATTATTAGAGTTTCCAGCCCCTCTAGCATTCCTAAGATGGTGATCAGAATTCTGTAGGTGCAATTCTAACATCAAGGACCACAAATTGGCTAGTTCATTATCATCTGTTCCCTTTGTTCCTTCATCATAGCCTTCATGCTATTTTCAAATTTCCTAATTTCTTGGGATCTTGTGCCTCCAGCCATGGTTGTTTCTAAGCTTAGTAAACCAAACTCTGATACCATCTGATAAGATAGGAAGATCCCTCACAAAATCCTCAAAGAATTAAGAGAAGTGAAGAGAAATAATTCTTGAGAGGAAAGAATGAATTTTATTGATAAGTGTGAATAAAGTACACTAAAGAGTAGTGGTACAAAATGTAATCAGCAAAATCACGCCTTGCACTCATCATTCTTCCCTCTTTTATACTCACAGAATCAGTTTACGAATTAAGCTAAACAATGTCAAGTTACAAACCGACTCAGCAAAATCATAACTATCCAATGACATCAGCATAGTAACTAACTTCATAACAGATTCTGCAACTGTAATGACTCTTCAGGTTCCAATCCTTCTACTTAGTTTCCCGTCTAATGACCATTCCCAGTCCTAATGACTAGATGTGTATAAGAGACAGATAGTGTGTATAATCGAACCGGTTGAACCGCAAAGCAACCCTAATTGTTACCCCAAATAGGGTGCCTATTAGTTACAGCTAGGACTTCTCCATAGTATCATATTACAAAAAATTAGATCTAGGTTTGAATATGTTAGATCTGACCCCGGATTTGTGGTTTACTAATTTTCACATTACCTACTTATGGTTTTAAAACCTACAATCTATCATTGTGGTTTGTATTGAAGTAAAATCCTTAAATATTCTATTAAATGACCGTTAGGAGGCTGAATTTGATTTTAATTTATTTTAATCATTTAAAGTCTCAACTCAAGGTTAGTTACATATTTTAATATAATACACAACTCCTTCCTCAAATTGATTTTTTCAGGTGGTAGAAGGTATTAGGCTTTGGAGTATTTTGGACTTTTTGCACAAATCCGTTAAATTTTTAACTTTCTATCTATTTTACAAAAAAAAAAAAAAAAATCAAACTATAAGAGGCCAGATTGCATATTTGAAAATTATTGGGAGAAACATTAGCCAAACCACAAGAAGGTTCATTATAATTACCCAAAAAATTACCCTACAATCTTCTTCTAATACGTCAAAATAATATGGCCCACCATTTAGTCATTTCTTTTAGTAATTATATAAATTGGGTATTACTTATAGGTTGTGCTTTGATCAATGGATTTGAAATAATGATATATTTGGATTGAGTGAATTTGAAATGACATATAATTTGTGTAAATTTAAAATCTACTCATTTAGCCCTTAAAATCTCACCTTTTTTTTTTTTATTAACAAATTTCGAATCTCTAACTAAATTCATTCACTTATTTGTATGATGGATTTGATTTGAAATTCAAATCCCTTCATCTAAATGCAATGATATAGTTTTGCTCTTACATCTACTTGTAGATTTTGTGTTACTTAAAAAAGTCATGAATTATGTGATTTTATATGACATCACTTGTGTCCGATGATATTGATGTCATGTGACATTAAATGACCTGTGTTAGTCATTTACTAACCTCAAGATTTACGAGTAGATCTGAAAATTAAATCTACCTAATTATTTTCTTTTATATCATAGGATATACAACTGAGATAAAGTATCGTTGTCATTGATCCAGATGTCCTTCTTATATTGAGCTGTTAACAATGAAGATAAAGAAATAAACCAACCACAATAAAAATAAAAGAATCTTATTATCAAAAAATGTCAAACATGGGGTTAAATGTCCATAAAATAGTTTGAGGGGTGAAGTGAAATTGAGTGTATAATTGGAAGGGTTAATGCATTTAACCTTTGTTACGATGTACGGAGTATAAGAATATAAGCGTTAATTTTACTTTATATCTTAACATTTAGAATCACTATCATTTTTAATCCCTAACGTTATTTTTTAGTCACTTTCAAAAAGATGCACTTTAAAACAGATTATAGTGAAAATATCTTACCAAATAAGATGCACATTCAAAAATGTCATTTTAGCTAAAAATTTAACACTGTTAGATTTAATCGCTAGCCCTGAGATTTTAATGTCTAAAAAATAATGTTAGCATCAGAATTAAAGTTATTGTAACTCTAAATGTTAAGGAGTAAAGTGACATTAATTTAGAATAAAAAAGTTCTAAAAAAAAAGAAAAAAAATTAAGTTTCTAGTGGCTTGAACTATAACCAACACTAAGTACCTATTTAATGATTTGAATTATAACCAACAGGTTATAGAGAAAATGATGCACTTTCAACAACAATATAAACGTTCACCCAAAGTTTAGAAAGCCACATTAACCATTTTCCAGTTCCAATGGGCAAATAAGTACGTACTCTTACTCAGCCATGGCTACTAAAACAAACACTGGTAAAAGGGCTTTCATCCATCATCTTCTTCTTCTTCTTCATTTCCATGGCGATCCTCCTAACTTCTGGCAGTCATCACGAAATTGATGACAAAAACTTACCTTCTGATGACTACTAAATCCTGAAAGCCCTGATGGACCGATGTGTAGATATTTTTCTTATTCTTCACCTTCAAATTTCCTTGACGAAGATTAACTTATTTAGTTAGTGAATTCAAGAAGATGGACATAAATCGGTGCATTGATTTTTTTTACCATACCTCACTGGTCACTCACTGCAAAAGGCAGATTGACTCCCGATTGTCTACCAAAGCTAAAAGTTGAGGTTCCGACGAAACCCGAGGACTACAGAATTTTGATGGCTAAAAGAATTTTGTCTAATGAAAATAATAATAACGGCACAAAAGATGGAGGTTTATATGATGAAGACCGCCGAATCATGAAGCCAATAATGGAAGAATGTTCAGATCTCCATCTAGATGCTTTTAATTGGCAAAAAAGAAAATCTCAATATTCATTTCTGCCACAGTAATTTTTTCTAACTTTAAAATTCTTTGGCTACAGTAATGAAAAATTGGAATCTCCAAAGTTATACATAGATGGGTATAAGACCAACCCACTATTTTGTTTAATTAAGGAAAAGTAAGTAGCAATGGTAATCGTCTTCGCTTGTGGAAGATTTCACGTCCTCAAACCCAATGTTTTGAAAATCGGACCGGGTATTGAACCGGTGGCATGTCTGATTTGCGGTTCAACCGGTTCGATCGGTTCACTATTTAGGTTTTTTTTTTTTTTTACCAAATGTGTGATATAATTTAAAATGATTTAAAATATATTTATATAAAATTCAAAATAGAAGTGAAACACTATTTTTGTAGAATTATAGTTTTAATACCCAAAAATACTGATCATATTTCTAATAAGAAGTTTCTTTTTGAAATTTGTACAAAAATAAGTATAAAAAAGATCAAAAAAATAATAATTTAATAGTTTAGGCTTTGGTGTGTTCAATGTTTTGCCATTTTAGAGTTTATTTCACGAATTTTTTAATTTTTCTCTTTATTTAAATCATTTTTTATTCTGAAATTTAAAAAATCACCAAAATCGGTTCAACCGATTTTTTACCGATTTCTGATTTTTTATCGATTTTGTCTAGTATTTTAGACAAACTGGATATATAATTGGATCGAACTGATAATTCTTTCAATACACATCGACCAATCAAACCGACCGCCCGTCCGATTTTCAAAACATTGCTCAAATCCGCTCCACTTAATTAAGTAGTAGGTCTCGATAGTCTTCTTGTTCAAGATCCTTTGTCATTTATTATTAAATAAATCAATTACTTAATGAAACCAGATTTTCTTTCTAATCATTTCAAAACGTAGACAATGCCTTCATGAAACCAAACATATCCCATTCGAATTTATTATGCTGACAACCAATTATTTAGGCTGAATCCTCTCTTATTCCGTCTGTTCTATTTTAATTATCATTTTGAGTTAACGCCTAAGAATTAAAAAAATATTAAATTATATTAATTTTTACAAAAAGATAATTTAAAACAGTTATATTATTTTTTTATATTAATATTTTTTAACTATATAATCCTCCTTCCATTAATAAAGCACCAAGGATAAGAATTAGAAGAACATCATTTAATATTTTTTTTAAAATTTTAAATTAATAGATAATTACAAAATTATTTATCTAAAGTGATTGGGAATATGACACAGTCTCTTCTATACACATTAATTATTTCTTAACGTTTTATTTTTATTTCACAAATTTCTGTTTAAACTCAACTTTCACTGTAATTGCTATCTGCAATGTTAATCTGGATTCAACTTACCGTCAAAATTCTGCTATCATCAAATTGGAACAAAATTTACCCCATAACTAATTTTAATTTATTTGTCTGACTAAATAATTACCATATGTGTGGAAGTTCAAACGGAATAAAATTTCAAAATAGGAGCATAAGTTGAAAGCTGTCTCATTATACATTTTCTAGATGTGTATAAGAGACAGCTGTAGATCCGAACATTAGCATCAGTTAATTATTAATCAAATTAATTTGCTGCCAGTTGAGTCTAAATTGAACCGAGTTAGTAAAACACTTTTAAATTTTATTTCAGATGGTAATTTCTATGGAGATAACTGAGATTAAATTCTCTTAAAGTCAAGAACTGGAAAAAAGTTAAAAGGTTAAAATAACTACAATGATGAACGTATCTATCTTTCAGATTAGTCTTTGTGCAAATAGATTATTTATAAATTAATGTGACGTGCAAATGATATTGCCACTGATAAAATATTAATGACACAACAACTTTTGTTAAAATACCAGCCTTACCCTTATCCCTTATTTCTCTCTAAATACGTTCAGCAGCATCCCATCTGCCCGTCCCTTCCTAATAAGAAAAATGGGTATATAACACTTTGATTATATTGAAATATTATTTACTTTATTTTTTCTTTAAATTATAGAAATTATTCACTTTGTCCCGTATTGACACTATTCATTTATTACTAATATTAAAATCATTAAAATAATATAGTTAAATGACTAAAATACCCTTAGTACTATATTTTTATTTTTTATGTATTTAAATTTTGATAGTAATGTGATAATTATTTAAAAATAAGAAAAAATAAAGTAAATAATATTTCAATATAATCTGTATCAATATGTTTCTTGGTTAAATTTTTAAAATTTTTAGATTTCATTATATATTATTTCAAATTTGAAAATGATTAACTTGAATGCCTCGGTTGATGAAGAAGAAAGAAATGAGTTGCAAGGGTACTGGACTTATAGTCAGCTGTTAATGCATAATAATCTGACAGTGATAGGAGAAGCCCTCAAAACTACCACGTGGGTACATGGGTGCGTCCGCTACCACCTCTGGTTTGGCATTTTGGTTCTCACGAAAAATCCAATTCTGCATTCTAGAACTAAACATATTGATGTCCAACATCATTTTATAAGAGATTTTATTTGTAAAATAGAAATTTATGTTGAATTTGTTTGCACTAAAGATCATTTGGCTGACATTTTTACTAATATCCCATCTTATTAAGACAACTCTAAATCAAAAAAACTGCTAGTGTGCCATTAAGACGTACAATCAATAAAATCTCCTTTGATACTATGAAGGATTTTATGCAAATAATGCTTTCATTTGAGTTGAATTGTTCACAAAATGTCTATATTTAAATCATTAAATTTTCTGCACTAGTTTGCCTTTCCCATTAGGTCTTTATGATTCATATCAATCCTACAAAAAAAAAAATCTAATAATTTATAAAAACCATCCCAAAAAATATTAATGAGACTTTGACCTTGCTTTGGCAACAAATTCAATCTTTTCTTTTATGGCATAATTCTAAAATGAGAGTTTCCTTCATTTATGACTTGTTAAAATAAATAAGATTATCTTTTTTCCCTAAAGTAAAAGATATCAATATGTTATTATATTTTAATTTTTTTTCTTAATTATTTTATAACTATTGAAAATCAATTAAATACATGAAAAATTAAAATATAATACTAAGCATATTTCAGTAATTTAACTAGATTTTCTTAACATTTTAAAATTTTTAAAGAATGAATAATGGAAATGGAGGGCAAAGTGTATATTTCTATAGTTTAGAGGAATAAAGTATAATTACCCACCTAGTTTAGGGGGACAAAGTGTTACTAAACCTTGAAAAAAATCCATCATCAACCATCACCTAAATTTCACATCCTTTGCAAAAAAAAAAACCTCCACTACTAGATCTCAAGATCTTTGCTTCTGGCCTGATATAAATTATGATAAATTGTGAATTGCTCTATGATTTTTTTATTTGGTTATTTTTGGGGATATTTATTTATTTTTTTTCACAAGGTGGTGTGAAGTTGAGTAGCTAGTGGTGGTAGAGTGATAGTGTTGATTCCATTATGCATTTCGTGATGGACGCTGCATCTTTTTTCAGGTAAGGAAGGAAGGAAGGAAGGAAGGAAGGAAGAAAGGACAGATGGGATAGGGGCGGTGAAGTCAGCATTTCTTCAGGTGGGAAAGGGAGAGGGGTAGAGGGCGTGGGTGAAGGTGAAAATAGAGGCTGCACTTTTTTCTGGTAAGAAAGGGTAAGGAGGCAGAGGATCAATCGAGAAAGGGAAAGGAAGCAAAGCCGTAGAGGGGATGATTGGTGGTGGGACTAGGAGAAAAGATGGAAGATAAAAGTAAAATTGTTTTTTTTTTTTTTTAATTGTGCCATTAAGATTTTAGTATTCTCTTATAAAATTTTTAAAATAGGCTTGGTCTATGGCACTATGCCATGGATTTCTTGATTTTGAATCAACCACATCACCTAGTTGGGTTATGTGGTTTATTCAGAACCAAAAGATCCATATACTATTGCATCGACTGAATCTACTTAAGAATCTCCAAAGATTTTAGCTGTGGAAATAATTTTTGCTGATAATACATAAATATACTACCCAATAGCTCACGATACATGGAAAGGTGGTCAAAGTGGTCAACTAATATAAAGGATATTTTTGTCAGTTTTGACATGAACTTAAGCCAAAGCAACTAAGGATCTTAATGGTCGATTAATTATTTCAAACCCATCAAGTACTAGAATAAATAACAAAATCAAAAAGTTTGTTCTCACATTTTACATAACTCTTCTCATTACAAATCTACTTGCCTTTCTTAACTTTTATTTGTTCTCTAATTTTCTCTCGTCGACAATTTTTGACTTGAGCGTCGAACCCAACTTTGGGGGACAAAGTCCCGCCACGCTTATTTTCTATACATATCTCAGGTTAGCGACACGTGAATATAGTGTGCCTATAATTACCTTAACATCGTAGTATTATCATTAATTTGACATCTTCAAAGTTGGACTTTGGACTTTGATTTTTAGATCTTGGTGCTAATAATTATTATGCATCAACATTGCCAATGTGATGTAATGTTGATGTAAGTCTTGAATCACCTTCTCTTACTTTGATACTATCGACTATGATAAAGAAGTTTACTAGTTAACATGCCATAGAAACTATACTTGAAAGATTCAGGCAAAAATGAGAGGGGATGCCCTTGTCATTTTCTCGACCATAAACCTAAGGTTAGTTTTCTTTTATCTTTATCTTTGTCCAGGATTTTTTAAATTTGTGCTGTTTTCTGTAAAAAATATTCTTTACACATCCTGTAGTTTTTGTCTTATTTGTTATTGTGTTGTGGACTTTACTAGAATATATAATTTTTCTAAAATGATTACATTCCTGTCTCCTATACACATCTAGATTGTTAAGAACATGTTTAACCTAGAACTGTCTCTTATACACATTTAGATGTGAAAGCATTATTTGCATACAGATTATTCATGAAATATTATTTGACTTTATTGATTCTACGTTTAAATGGCTGTATGAAGGAAGGGAATTGAGAAGCAAGAGAAGAATTTTGCTAGTTCTCCAATCTGGTTTCAATTTTGGAACCTTCCTATACATTTGATGAGTAGGGTTATGGGAGTTAAGATAGGTTTTTAATGGGATCCATGATGTTATCATCCCTCAAGGAGGAAGTACGGAATGCAAACACTTGAAAATTCTAGCTGAAATGGTTGTCAATAAACATATTCTTCAAGGGACAGCAAGGAAAATTGAGGGGAAGGTGATCTGGCTTGATTTTAAATACGAGAAGTATCCAAACTTTTGCTTTGAGTATGGGGTTATTGGGCATGGAGACAAAAACTTTAGTGGTGAGATGGTTTTTATATAGCAGTACAGAAGCTCATTTTGGGGCCTGGTTAAAAGCAAGGAATGGGAGAGTAAGTGTTAATAAGGGGCATGGGTCTAGAGTTAAGGAAGCAAGGAATGATGGTATAGGGTGACGAAGGGGAATGGCTTTTACTGGAGGTCATTCTTTTTTGCTCAAAAAGGGATAATAAGGAGAAGAAAAAAAGATAAGGTTTCAACACATCTAATCTTAAAAATAAAGGAGGGAAACTAGGGGTTGGGCTTGGTAAAAGAGTCTCTTACAACATGGAAGGTTTATTTGAGGAAAAAAGGGCAGAGGAAGTGATCATGAAGTTTGTAATGTGAAAGAATCCTCCCTGATATTAAACAGTTCTGTTCTCCAAGAGGTGGCATAGTTAGGAAGTTTAGATTTATTGGAGAACTTGGGAACGCAGGTTGTGAGGGGAAAGGGGATATTGATAAAAATAAAAGGGAATGCGTTAGTCCAGTACAACTGTTTGTGGATATTGTTGTACTGCCTCTTACCTGTCACTAACAAAGGTGTACAGAGGCAAAAATAGAGATATTGAAAAAAAGAAACACCCATGTTGGAGATTAACATTTAATATGATGGAGAAGTTAATTTAGGAAAGAGAAAGAGAAAGAGAAAGAGAAAGAGTTTGTCAAGAGACAAAGAGGGGCTAGTTGACTTAGCGTTGGAGAATAGTACGCCTAGTAAGAAATTTCAGAAAAGGGAACTGAATCTGGGGGATAGATCTGAGGAATTGAAGACCTTCCTTGAAGGGTCTCCAAAATTTAAATAAAGGTTTTAGTGTGGAATTGTCAAAATGTGGGGAATGACCCTCGACTCTTCCCCAATTGAAGGAGGTCCTAAGACTCTTCTCCTGAAGCTTAATTGTTCTCTTTAAAACTAAAAACAAAGGAAAATTTATGAAAAAATTTAGAAGGAAGATTAACTTTAATAATGGGTATTTTCTTGACTTAGTGAGACGAGTTGGAAGTTCTCACTATTCTAGAAGAATGATGTGAGAATTTTGAATTTTCAATCTACTGATTTTACTATAGAAGCTCGTATTTAGAACCAAGATAAAAAGATTAAAAAAAAAAAAATTAACATGTCATAAGGATGGATCAAACTAGTAAGGTAGTCTGTTGTTATATAATTAGTCATTTGTCTCGCAAGACATTCAAATGAAACATGGGAATTTGTGTTGATGTGGGCATTGGTTGTTCTATTACACTTTTTATTGTTATATTTATATTACACTACGTGATATAGTGACATTTATCCTTTATTTAATATTTTGTTATATTAAAAATATATATGCCATCTCATCACACGTGGTGTAACATAAATATAATATCAAAAAGTGAACACCCCTACAAAGCTATCAATGTGACATTTGTAGGGGTGTACCTTGGGAAGCCTATGACACACTATAGATCTAACATGTGGCATATATGTAAAGTGACATCCATATCATTCTTGCACATTTTACGAAAGAAAATATTTAACAGGTAAAACAAAATTTTGTTGATAAGTGAATATATAATAGTGAATAATAGATAACTGGGATTATTTATCTAAACGTAAACATAATTAAGTAATTGTAAATAGGTTTTATGACCAAAGAAAGGAATTATAATAAATAATAGCAATCTCACCCTTTCAATTATGACTTACTATGATTTGGGATAAGGTATAATAAACCAAGAATAAATGTGAAATAAAGTAAATAATTTTAAGGATCAAATGTAAAAATTCACCGTATATGTCAATTGATATGTATATAACAATCGATGGGTATTAACTCAACAACAACGCTAAGAAAACTCCGTGTATCAATTGGGAAATCAAGTAAATAACCTATCACGATTGGTATGTATAATTTGTCATGTATATTAATCAGAGCATATTGAAATACAACAATGTCTCTTATACAAATTAATTTCAATTTGCTCAAAAAATAAATGATTTATAACAATCGACATATATGTTTCGCCATATATGTCATTCAAAATGCTAAAATACAGCAAAAGAATTTATGAATTAACAATTACAAAATAATAACAATTGGAACATACAAACTACGTGGACCAATTATTTTATATTTTAATACATTTATGCTACTATTTTATGAAATAACTTTTTCAAAATTAACTTAAATTAAATAATCTGTTACCTGGTTATTACGTATTAAATTAAATAATAAAAAAATACATATACAAATAAAGTGACTTTCAATATAAAACATGAATATTTAATGAAAGTCAAAGACATAATGTTATCTCCTTATCTTGTAAACTAACCACCCTATAAATATTAAGTTAACGTATTACACAATAAATTTATTAACACTTTATACTGTTAAGTATACACATTGGGAAATTTTTTAAAAATTTTTAGGTTTTTTGAGACAAAGTCCTAATTTCACAAAAATTAGCATTTTTTGGATGAAATAATCATTTTAAATCATTTTTTAAAGTCAAGGCAGAATGGTTCTTGGGTCTTAAGTATCATTTTTTTATTTTTAAGATTCCTAAATTCAAATTCATATTTTTTTGTATATTTGGTATATTTTGAAATTTACAGAATAAATTTCACCATTTTGAACCAATCACATCACATTAATCATTTTATCAAACCAACATTTAAAATTTTCCCATGATCTACATAAACTAAATACACCTAAGCCAACCCTTTTCTCTTCAAATCCACTCAAACACCCAATCCCATCAACCGTAATATTAAACCTGTTTTCCTTTTCATTCTCTTCACAACTCATCTGCCAAGATAACCATTATCATGATCCTCAACATCTATCTTCATCACTATCATCATCAATTTAACCCCTTGATTCCTCTCCAATTCACACGGTCTCTCCTCTTCTCATTAGAGACTTCCTCCTACCTCCCATCAGGCAGTAACCCTACCACCCTTTCTTTCTCAAGATCACCATTTTTCAATCCCCAAGCTTTTTTTTTCATAACTCCATACCATCACAAAAAGACCCACCAGTGTCACTATGAATTTCATTCCTCTCTTTTGACTCCGAAGCACAAACATAGCTATACTTTCACATAAGGCCAAACATAGTCGTGCCAACTCACAGACGAGCAAGAGGAAGAGATGATACCGATCGAAATTTGTGTAGCCACCATTTCTTGACTTCATCACCATTGGATAACTCAAGTCCTTTTCACTCTTCCAATGTTGGTGTGAGAATTTTCCCTCTTGCGTTAGTCCAACGCTGGTACAGCGAATTTTCCCTTTCCCTACACTTTCTACGTACGTTTTATTATTTATATGCTTTCAATTTTGACTCTATCCAAACTTAATATATATTTGGATTAATTTTTGGGAAACATAAATTAAATCTTGTAACAGCTTTTACCGAGGTGAAAGGGTGCCTAAGTTAACCATAGGGTAGTATATATTCTTTTCTTCCTCAACAGGACTCCCAAACCTTTTTTCTCTTATTTTCGTACACTAGAAGTTATCTAGTATAGTGTTGTGTTATTATTTATTTTATTTTATTTATTTGTATTTAGAGTCATAAATATTTTTTACAACCTTTGACATTTAGGATTTTTCTTTTCCTTTAGCTTTCAGGCTAGTGTCCCAATATACTTCATATCGTGTGGCGAATCTATTATTTATTTATTTACTTACTTTTGCAAAAATTATATTCTAGATCATTTTTAATGCCTTCCAACTTTACATGTAAAGTCCCATTTTAGATCCTATTTTTTTACTATTATTATATATACTATTTATTTCTCTTATTTTGTATTATTTCAAATCTTTATTGAAAAATGGGGTGCAACAATAATTTTTTTTGACTTAAATGACATATATATAAAGGGGATATACATGCAACAGAAGATATAATGAAAATGGCATTTGAAATAGGAAAGTGCTTATCAATTGAATTGGTTTATCGTTTAAAAATAAGTCATTTTAGTTTTAACCAAAATGACGTAGTTTAGGGGAGAATATATTGAAAAGTTACATTTATTCCATCATTTTTCCCTTTTATTTATTTTATTTTAATTTTTTAAATATATTTTTGGGGCAAAATGAAAGGGTGAGATATTGATTGAATCTATAATTCCATTAGTGTTTTATTTGGGCACAGGTTGTCTAATTAAATTTCCATATAAAAGAATAAGCCAAAAGTAAATTTACTAGACAACAATAGCCCATTTATGATGATGAGGAAATTATACGTTATGTTTATTTAATATTTTGTAGTACACAAATATGAATGTAGTGGTTCATTAAAAGTATATTTTCTTATACAATTGTCATTAAATTGATGTATGTTTTTATATTCTTATATATTAAATCATTTAGTTTTATATACAATTTTATTAATAGTGATTGAATTACTTTTCAATTGCTTGATCTAGTAATATATATATATATATATATATATATATATATATATATATATATATAAGTTACTAAATTATTGTCTGTAAATTACAAAGTATAGTCTTATACAAATTTGCATTATTTGTTCTTGTAACTTACATTATATAATAATGGTATACATAGTTATATTGTTTGTTATTCAATTATTACTAATAAAATACATACTATAGTGTTATGCATACATGGATATATTAGAATGATACATAGTAGTAATTGTGATAACAATAAATTCTGACATTAAAGTTTTTAATGATTGCAATATTGTACTTCTTTAACTGATTATTATTGTACCATAATATTCTCAAAATGTAGATTAAAAATAATAATAAAATAAGAAACTGTTAGATGAATAGAATAAAACTGGATCAATTATTAAGTGTTTAATTATTCTTATATTTTGTAAACAAGACTTGGTCGCAATCCATTTTTATCTCTAAACTAATTAGTTAAAGAAAATAAAATAAATTAATTAAATAGAAATAAAATAAAAAGCCTAAAATGGGACTTGAAAAATGTGACAATTATCTACCACAGATGAATCTAGGAAAAAGTATTTTTATTTCAAGTTTAACTCTCCGATATGTTGGTTGAGTAACCTAGATCAACTATTTTTTTTAACTTGTATTCATAAAATTAAAAATGAAACCGTTAAAAATTTTTATTTCAAAATATTTTCATTTTGTCAACCAAACACCAAAAAATTGTATAGAAAATAGACTTTTTCATGTAAAATATTTTTCAAAGAAAAAATTTTTCTCAAGAAAATATTTTCCGTCCAAACGAACACACCCTAGATGATAAATTAGGATTCTAAAAATAGTTTAGAAGGCAAAATGGTTTTCGCCCTACATAACTTCTGTAAGTTGGCTTGTCATCTTAAAAAAAAAAAAAGGTTTCCTATTTCATAAGTCCAAGTCATTGGACTTTAACTGATGTGGGGTAAACATTAAACTTCCAAGATTCCAAATTTGTTTGTTGAATGTACAGACGGTAAGCTTACTCTTTGATCGATAATTGGGAAAAATTAAGTTTTCCTAATTTTGATGCCAGGCCAATGACCTTTAATAGTTTTGGGTAAAACTTAAAGTTCTAACGAAATGGTTTATTTCTTTTTTTAAGGAAAATTTAATTGGACATCTTTAACTGAGTTTTCCTTTTAAAGGCCAAGCAATGTGATTAAATTTAAAATCTTGAAGTGAACTTTTTTTTAAGAAAAAAATTTAAATTAGTGATGATAAAAATAACTAAATTACTTTAAAGAGAAAAAATTAAAACAAATGAGCAAGACATAAATTGACCAAATAAAGCCATTGTTATCCAAATGGTACACACATACAATTATTGTAAGAAAACTTTATCGTTGATCAAATTGGAGTTTTACTTGTTTTTTATTTTTTTGGTAGGCCAAACCAATGGACT
The DNA here is from genome assembly GCA_025175665.1 of Cinchona pubescens. NCBI lineage: Eukaryota > Viridiplantae > Streptophyta > Magnoliopsida > Gentianales > Rubiaceae > Cinchona > Cinchona pubescens. The sequence goes on from JANKKI010000276.1 coordinate 2,017,426, forward strand.
TGGTAACTGATTCAAAGAAAACGCTAAACTTCTGTTAAAAAAAAAAAAAATTAAACTCTAAACATACTAAAACTATTCTTTAGGATAAACATCATACAATAAATTACTTTGTAGATGATAAAAGGAAGTGTATATTATAAATCATGGCCAATCTGTTTGGCATTACATTACTCTTCTTTAATCGCAAAATAAATTGCTATTTCAGTAGCTATTTTCCAACGACTCTTTTCATAACTAATTGGGGACGACATTCTTGATAGTGTGTTCGTCGCACATTAGATGTTGCACTTTAAATGATGAAATCTGTTCATCCTCCTTTTTGGCTACTTATCTTTTCGTCACTATTTCATCTTGTGACGAGTAATGTTATTATGACTGTTTATTCATCTAATTTCATCGTTCCATAAAATAACAACGAATTTCACTTGATTTTTCCTGTTGTATCCATCGCAAAATGTGTATTTTTTGTAGTGGATATGATATATGTGAGATAAAAGATAGTTAAAAATATATTTAAGAAATGATTACAAAATATTATTTAAAAATAACGAATTTTTTTTCAATCCAACTAGAGAGTTTTCCCATTTTTGAAGGGGAAACCTTATGTGCAAGTTAATCATACAGAGAATATTTCCTACACTTGCCGATGCTGAAAAGTAAGATTCAGTCTACATAACATGACAAGATCCGTATAATTAAGTTTTTGCCTTTATGAGTTCTGTGAAAAACTTTGTTTCCTTATATATATATTCACAATGATACATAAAGAGTCTATATATAAACAAAATACAAGATATCATTAGTAGAAAAGTACTATATGTTCTAAAAAATTAAATATTTATCTAAAATATATAGATATACACATTATGTAAACTATATCTGTCTCTTATAGCACGAAAGATGTGTATAAGAGACAGCTAATGAGAAGTTGAAAAGTGTTAGATCCAAGTGCTTTGGTAAACTGTCAGCTATCTGATATTGAGAATTGACATGTTGAGTAAAAGTATTACCATTAAGAATATGATCATGAACAAAATAACAATCCATCCATCTCAAAATGTTTAGTACGGTCACGGAAGACCGAATTATTCCATACAAGCAATGTAAACTGTAGGTTGATTGTCACAATGCAATAATATGGGTTGCGAATAATGGATTGTAAGATCAACAAGAAATGCTTATAGCCAAAGCAACTTAGTAACTATCAAAGCCATTTAACGATATTCAACCTCAGCAGAAGATTGAGAAACAGTAACTTGCTTCTTCGTTTTCCACATAACAGGAGCAGAACCCAACTAATTAAATGTGTATAAAGACAGGTCTAGAAGCAGGTCTATAAGCAATTTGCATTTGCATTAGCATACAATTGAAAATTATTCTAAGACAAAAAATAAACCTTGACCTGGACAAGACTTCAAATAACGTAACACCCTGTAAGCAACTTTTGAATGAGACATTTTCGGCGACTGCATTAATTGACTCAACAAATTGACAGAATAAGTAATTTCAGGACGAGAAATCATCAAGTAAATGAGTTGTCCCATCAATCTACGATATTGACTAATATCATCAATTTTATCATCATCCGCAAAGGAGAGTTGTTTTGGTGCTATATCATGGGAAAAGATATTGGGCGACAATCGAGCATTCCACTATCTTTCAAAATATTAAGTGTATATTTGTGTTGAGATAAAAAAAATGTTTGAAGGTGATCAAGACATCTCAAGACCAAGTAATCATTTTAAAGTACCCAAATCTTTTATAGAAAAACACTCTTGAAGACACTTTTTCAATGCTACAAACTGAGATTTGTCCTTACCTACAATAATTAGGTCATCAACATAAAACTAGAACAGCAAAAAAAGATGAACGAGTGCACAAAGTAAATAAAGAATGATCAGTCTTAGATTGTTGAAGAAGACAACTTTGCAAATCACAGTCTAGAAGCTTAATTGAGTTCATATAATGATTTTTGTAAGCCAGAGGGAAGCTTATACACATCTAGATGTGTATAAGAGACAGGTATATTATACCAAAGATGATGTGTATAATTGACATGAAATTTCAATGGCCAGCTAAATTGATAACAAGTAAACATCACACAGTTATCATTTTAGCCACTAGAGCTAAGGTTTTATTGTAATCAAGGCCTTCAACTTGATTGTAACCTTTTGTTACTAACCGTGCTTTGTATCTTTCCACAACTTTATGTGCCTTGATCTTGATCTTGATCTTGTATACCCGCTACAACCAATAGGTTTGTTTACCTTTAGGTAACTCACACAAGATCCATGTGTTGTTAACTTCTAAAGTTTTGATTTCACACAAGGTCCACGTGTTGTTGGCTTCTAAAGTTTTGATTTCCTCCAACATTGCTTATTGTCATCTTGAATCTTTCACAGTCTGTGAATAAGACTTAGGCTCTTAAAGGGAATAAATGTCAAACAAAATGATTTTGTTAGATCATGTAAAACAAGCGTAAGAAAAATCAGAAAAAAGAGGATGTGCCTTACCCAAAGAAACCAAATGGATATGTAAATATGATGATTGTTTTAAACCAGGGGTCTCAACAATGTAATCTTGTAAATAAATAGGTGCACGTCGCACTCGCATAGGCCTATTATTTTCTCATTAAGGAGAAACAATAGAAATTAAATTTTCTTGTGGCACAACCGCTAGTATGTTTAGTGAAATGTCATCTTCTAGAGGAATTGGATTATGTGGAAACTGATTTTATACACTAGAAAGTAGAAGAGAGATTTTGAATTTCAAAAGGAAAAATATTTTCATGAAAAATGATATCTCTGAAACAATTTTTTTTTTTTTCTAAATCATAAACATGATATCTCCTTTGTCCAAGAGGATATCCAATGAAAACACAAGTTGATGCTTGAGAGTTAAATCTATCTTTTGACCCTTATGTGTCATGTACATAATATAAACATCCAAAAACTCGCAAATGTACATATTTGAGTGCTTTGTTAAAAAGAATTTCATGAGATGTTTTACTATTCAAATTGGGTGTAAGTGTAAGATTTATAGATGTTGTACAAAGAGTACAGATAAACACTCGTTAAGATGGTCAGTTATAATGTTCTTGAAAACGTAATACTCTACCTACCTCAATAGAAGGTGTCGACGTTTTCTTTCAACAACACTATTTTGTTGTGGTGTATCTACATAAGATATGTCATGTAAAATTTCTTTTTCTTCAAAAAATATTCTCATTGGTCCCTCAATCAATTCTTGAGCATTGTCACTTCTAACCCTTTTAATTGTTGTATTAAATTGATTTTGTATTAGTACATAAAATATTTGAAAATATTGAGGAACATCAGATTTATTTTTCAATAAAAACATTGGTTAGTAGCACGACTACAATCATCTACTAAGGTCAAAAAATATTGAGCACTAGAATGTGATAGAGTTTGGTGAGGACCCCAAATATCATAATAAACAAGATTGAAAATAAGCGGTGATTTTTTAAAGCTCAATGGAAAAGATAATCGAGTTTGTTTAGCTCAATGACAAATATCACATAGTTATTTAGATGATGTTTAAGAGAAAAATCAAACAAATTTAAAATAGATACTAAACTCTAAAAAGAATAATGTCTTAAATGCTTGTGCCAAAGATACTGTAAGGAAGTTACAAGACACTTCCTTGAAAAAAATACAAACCTTCATGTCCTTGGGAACTCTAATCAATTTTCTAGTTGTGTCTCTTATAGAACACATAAAGTTTATAGAATCTTATAGGCTACACAATTTGTGTAGTGCGGTAAGTTTGCTAATGAAAATCACATTGTAATTAAATGATGGAACATGTAACACGTGATTGAGGGTAAGGTTTTTATCTAGAAACGCTATTCCACAAGATGAACAAAAAGATTGTTACCATTTGGGAGGGTTACAATAACCTCAGGAGTTATAGGTTGTGAACTCATCAAATTCAATTTGTCAAAGAAAACCAAATGATCAGAAGCACCTGAATCAAAAATCCAATAATAATTTTGTGAAAAAAAAAACTTTAGCCACAAAGTTTGTCGATAAGCTTAATTTCTTGTCATTCCCTAACAATTATAGAAGTTGTTCAATCTATTCAGATGACAAACTGGGAACTTACATTACTCGACAAACCAATAGGTTGCTACTGCATTATATTAGGAACTCCTCCTGTAGTAGCACCTCTGTTGCAGTTGTATGCGTAGCTCCTTGTGCACCTCGCTCGCGTTCTCTTCTGCAACAAGAAGTGTTCCAATCTGGTGGCAACTCAATAAGTTCATAACAATGGTCTTTTATATGACCATTGAATTGACAATGATCACATTGGACACGTCCTCCAGACCAATGACCTTTTGCTTGGTTTTGGTCTCGATCCCAAATAGTCAAGCATGAAGCTAATTCATTTGTTTGGCTGTGAATACTGCAGCCTCAATAGGTATTCTATTACTCCCTATCATCAGCTATTTTTCTTCCGTGATTAACATACTATATGCACGGGATATTGGAGGTAGTGGTTCCATACCAAGTATTTGAGACCAATCACCTTAAATTTCTCAATATTGATTCCAAAAATGTGATCATTGTCATTTTTCAAGTTCTCCTAGAAAAGACCATTGTCTGTCTCTTATACACCATCAAGATGTGTATAAGAGACAGAACCAAGAGTTCGATTTGATCGCCCAATAACTTTTCATCTTTGGTATAATATACTGTTACAGACAAGTCTCCTTGTTTGGTTTCATGTATGACATCTTTGAGTTTGAAAATCTGTGTGTGATTGCTTTGAGCAAATCATTCCTAAAGATCAATCCACATCTCATGAACATCGTCATAAAGGAAATACTATTTTGAAGATCAGGTGTAATCGAATTGTTGATCCACGTTATGACTGTGGAGTTGTACTTTTCCAAGGCTAACTCTTCTCGATTACCCGAACTGGTTTCTTGAGAGTTCCATCAACAAAATTTAAATTATTTTGCCCTTTCAAGTCATTAATCATCGCATGCCACCAGGTTGAATAATTGTCACCTGTCAACGTAGCAATAATTAAGGTTGTGATAGAACTATCAGTGGAGGATAAAAAATACGGGGAAGTCATGTCTTATAAAGTATGAATAGAACTAGTTTCTGCCATTGTTGTTTTCTGAATAGATTTTAAGGAAAAAATATCTAAAAAAATCCGTGAGCATCTTCTCTATCTTTACTTCATTTCTATCAATGATAGCGCCGTAATACATGTTTAGATCGCTGATGAGATTTGGGTTCCTTTGCTTGTGTAATAGCTCCATTGTTATCACAATACAAGAGTATATGATCACTAGTGGAAGGAACCACTCCAAATTCAGCCACAAACTTTCTGATCCAAACTGCCTCTTTTGCTGCCTTTGAAGATGCAATGTATTCGGCTTCTGTTGTAGAATCAGTCGTGGTGTCCTATTCGGAATTTCTTCCAACTAACCGCACCACCATTAAGGGTAAATACATATCCAGACTACGACTTGCTATCATCCTTGTCAGGTTGAAAGCTAGCATCTGTATATCCACGAACTGTCAATTTTTGCCTACTATAGATCAAGAATAAATCTTTAGTCTTTCTCAAGTACTTAAAAATATTCTTGACTGCAATCCAATGACCACTCCTTGGGTTAGATTGAAACCTACTCGTAACATTAGATGTGTATATGAGACACAGGCTCTGTACATAACATAGATACATTATAGAATCTATAGCCGAAGCATATAGGATCCTTCTCATGCTATCTCTTTTGACATCTGTCTTAGGATACATGTCCTTAGAAAGGTACACACAATGAGACATTGGTAAGTAACCCTTTTTTGATTGATCCATGCTAAACCTCTTTAGCAACTTGTCTATGTATGTTGATTGAGTAAAACCAAGCAACCTCTTAGATCTATCTCTATAAATCTTCATTCTCAGAATATAGGTTGCCTCTCCTAAATCTTTCATAGAAAAATTCTTGGACAACCATACCTTTACACTTTGAAGCATATGTATGTCATTTCCTAAAACAATATGTCATCCACATAAAGTATCAAGAAAACAATGGCGCTTCCACTCACCTTCTTGTATACAGAAGGTTCATTCTCATTTTTTATAAAATCAAACTCTTTGATTGTCTCATCAAAACGGATGTTCCAATGAACTCCTAAAAATTTGCTTTAGTTTATAAATAGACCTTCGTAGCTTGCATACTTTGTTAGGATCTATGGATGTAAACCATTCAGGTTGTATCATATACACCTCTTCCTGTAAATTCCCATTAAGGAAAGAATTTTTTACATCCATTTGCCAAATCTCATAATAATAATATCCAGCTATCGCAAGTAAAATTCGAATAGATTTCAACATTGCAACTGGTGAAAAAGTTTCACCAAAATCAACTCCTTATTTTTGTGTATAACCTTTTGCCACCAATTGCGCCTTATAGGTAATCACATTACCATCCATGTGGATCTTTCTCTTAAAGACCTACTTGCACCCTATGGGTTTAATCACTTCAGGTAGATCAACTAAGGTCTATACCTTATTGTCATATATGAAATCCATTTCAAATTTCATGGCTTTTAGCCACTTTTGAGAGTCCTTATCAGATAATGCTTCTTCGTAAAATGTAGGTTCATTATTCGTAATGACTAATATATTATTGATCTGCCTACTTACAAGAAACTCATATTTTTTAGAGCACGACATATCCTAGTAGTCCTACGAAGAGCTTGTGTATCATTAGCTTCATCCTCTATCACATCGTCATGTGATTGAAGCTCTTGTTCTATTTGTTGATCAATACCATATTGTGTTTCTTGAACTTCTTCAAAATCTATTTTGCTCCCACTTGTCTTTTCAAGAATACTCTTTTTCTAGAAAGACAGCATATTTTGAGACAAACACTTTTTGCTCAATGGGATTATAGAAATAGTATTCAAACGTCTCATTTAGATACCTCACAAATAGGCATTTATCTAACATAGGTTCAATTTTGTCAGATTCTACCCTCTTAACATATGAAGGGCAACCCCAAACCTTCAAGTGTGAAAGTTTAAATTTCTTTCCAAACCATATCTCATACGGAGTAGAATCAACAATTTTTTATGGAACACGATTTAGTAAATTTGAGACACTATTAAGAGTATAGCCCCAAAACGATTTTGGGAGGTAACCGTAAGACTCTTCATTGATCGAACCATATGCAATAGAGTTCGATTACGTCTCTAAAATACACCATTTAGTTATGGTGTATAAGGAGGAGTCCATTGAAGTAAAATCTCATTCTCTTTAAGATAATCTTGAAACTCTTGGTTCAAGTATTCTCCACGTCGATCAAATCGAAGCATTTTAATACTTTTACCAAGTTGCTTTTCAACTTCATTCCTGAATTCTATGAACTTTTCAAAGGTTTCAGACTTATACTTCATTAAGTATACATAACCATATCTAGAATGATCATCCGTAAACGTAATGAAGTATAAAAAACCTCCTCTAGCACGAATTGACATAGAACCACAAACATCAGTATGTATTAGCCCCAGCAACTCAGTAGATCTATCACCTTTTCTAATAAAAGATGATTTGGTCATTTTACCAAGTAAACAAGATTCAATATATCATATGATTCATAATCAAATGATTCCAAATAACCATTGTTGTGTAATTTGGAAATGCGTTTCATTTATATGACCAAGTCTACAATGACAAAGGAAAGATTGTTTCAAATTATCAATTTTGGACCTTTATGGATTTATGTTGAGAATTGGATTTTTCATGTTTAGAATATAAATACCATTATTCAAAGAAACAGTTCTATACATAATGTCATCAAGTGAAAAAGAACAACATTTATTCTTTTGCATAGAATATAAATACCATTATTCAAAGAAACAGTTCTATACATAATGTCATCACGTGAAAAAGAACAACATTTATTCTTTTGCATAATGACAAAACCATCAGTATATAAATACGAAATAGAAACAATATTTCTAATAAAAGATGGAACATAATAACAGTCTTTAAGCTCTAAAAAAGACCACTAGGCAAAGAAAAATAATAAGTTCCTACGGCTAATGCAACAACATTTGCTCCATTTCTCACGCGCATGTCTATTTCTCCCTTAGCCAACATTCTACTTCTCTTTAGTCCCTGCTTATTTTTCCAAATATGAGAAGTTGCTATGATTTCCGATATCTAATATCCAGCAATCTAATTTAGAAGTAGAAATATTGATCTCAATTTTAAACATACATGATGTATTTAGCTTCATTAAAAGAATTAAGCTTCAAGGAATCAATGATACTACCTGTGCTTCAAAGTGCTAAAGGTATGGTTGGACAAGAATTAAAAAATGAAACATGGTATCTTGAGGCACCCTGTTTTATAACAGTATGTTGGTATGAAACCCAGAGTTGGCTTTGTAAAATGGTACCTTGGATTTCTCAGTGATTCATATGCTGAAAATCAACAACCATCACTTGTTTCCTTTCCTTTTTAATAGTCGCCTTAGTAGTTTTTAGCATATTCAACAGTTCAGTGAGAGTTGTGGATAATTTATTCATATTGTAGTTCATCACAAATTATGAAAAGCTATCAGGCAGAAATTGCAAAATTAAATCAACATTTAACTCATGATTAATTGTTCTAATTTTTTAACTAGTCCAATCATCTTCAGCACATGAATCACTGAAGTACCATCTACCAGCTTTTACAACGGAATAGCTCTTTAGAGGTTTCATACCCTCTCATTCCTAAATTTTTCATCAAACAACTCCTTGAGATGAATAATTATAGAGTGAGCATCCATATTATCATGTTGTTTCTGCAATTCAGAACTCATAGCGGCCAACATGATACAAGAGGCGGCCAACATGATACAAGAGGCAGTATCATTGTCCTCTACATGCTTCTTACGATAAGCATTCTGAACTGCTTCATCAGCATCATCCGCTAGGACATCAGGAATATGTTGATAAAGAACATAGTCAACTTTCTCGTGCTTGAGAACAATTCTCAAGTTACGATGCCAATCCAAAAAGTTTGGCCTAGTGAGTTTATTATCATATAAAATGGGAAGTAAATTGATGTTATTACTAATAGTCTACAACACATAAATAAAGATAGTATAATAATTTGTTATTTATGCATAAACAAAATCAAAATATAATATGGACTTCTTATTAATTGGGTTTTGCTCATACTATTTTAATTCAAATCTATGATAACCCTCACATAATGATTTAGGAGCTATCACATAACCCGTAGTGGGCTAGGATCCCATCTAATTATTTTGATCTTAGGTGTACCCAACAAACTAAAATACTTTCAAGATGTAGGTAACTCTTACCAATTACAGCTCTTTGTAATTCCTAGATAGTTAGGTATCAACTTTTTGATAGCATATCTCATGTGACTCCTAACCTTTGCCTCAAAGACATATAACTTTGAGTGTGCCCAACAAATTATATACCTCCGTTAAGTCATAACAATTATTTAGAAATCTTATCTTATGGCTCAAATATGTCCAACGTAGAGTAATCTTGAATTAGCTCAACAAGTTAAATCTAAGAAGAACTCTCGTTTGTTGCTATAATAATGGAGGGTAACTTATTTACTGACTTAATATTAATTTGACAGGATTATACACATTTTATTTATTTTATTAGGTCTCATCAAAATTGCATGTAATATTATCATATCATCATGTAATAAATAAAACATGCATAAAATACAATCTGGATGATTATGGACTTTTACTAAATTAGTTTCTTTGAGGAGACGAAGGAAACTAGGTGATCAAATTCTAAGGGTAACACCTGTCTCTTATAAATTTCCTTCTAGGTTATACTTTTCCGCCGTCTCCATCATCTTATACATTACAAATGTAATTCTATCTAAACATTTTAGATATTCAATCCTATCCATAACTTATATCTATGTACATTAAATGATTGGTTAAGAAAATCTCGAGTTACATTCGAGGGGATTGAAATGAGAAAAGAATTATATGAAGAATAATAGATAAAGGCAGGACACGCATGCCCTATTTAAAAAATTTACAACCATTGAATTTGAACCAAATAAATCAAACACAATCACATTGGTCTTAAGTCTATAATCATCCATCATACTATTATATAATTCAATAATTAAATAAAAGCATAAATCCATATTTAGTATCTAATCATGAATCACTATACTTGATAATTTCAATCTCATTGAAATTATCAATTTTGTCTAATTATATATAAAATATTTTGTGGAGAAAAATTATTATTTTTCAATCTCATTAGAAAATAAACCTTTAAATCATAGAATTTCAAAAATTATATTAGAAACAATTTCTAAATTTTTTTTAACATTTATTAAATTCCAATCTCATTGAAAAGTAATAAATTTCTAATATTTGAACAAATTACTTAATTCTAATCTCATTACAATTAAATAAATATTTTCAAAGGTTTTATACTTTCTAAATTTTAATCAAATTAAAATAAAGAAAGTTTCTAAATCTTATCAATTAATTTTAAACAAGTGTCAAAAATTAAAATTTAGGAAAACCTTTAATATGAAAATATTAAATATGTGTCGCTAAAAGTTATTTAACTCTTTAAATATTTTAGCAAAAAAATAAAAAAAATAAAAAAACTCAATTGTCACTACAAGTGACAATTGAATGCAATCAAGATGATTGCTTGACCCGTGAATCAAATTCATGGGTCCCCCCACCCTTTTTTTAATTTGGCTCCAATATTTTATAAATAAAATTCAAAACTTCATATACGTTGAACAATTCAATATTTATGACAACTAAATATAAATACATCATAAATTAAACAAGGGTGGCTCTTATACACATCTAGAATGTGTATAAGAGATCAAGGTCTCTTATACACATCTAGATGTTTTTACTTTCCTATCATGGATCACCTTGATTAATTTATGCATAATACAAGAAAAGTATAGAGATTATACCTTAAAATTGCAGTAAAATCTCCATTATGTTTGGGACGTTATCCACAAGCCGCATAAGTGCCCGACCTCTAAAGGTATCCACACAGATAATTAAAACAGGAATCTTCTCAAGAATGATTGACCCAAATCATGGAGTGATAGCTCCTAAATTATTTTTTCTTTTTTCTAATCGTGATTCTCACGATTTTGATTTTTTTTTCTTCTAAAATTTTACGGCTTTTGGTTGTTTGCCGTAGTAGTACTAATCAAAACATAAGTACTCCTTGTCTTATCTATAAGCTATATAGACATATTATAATATAATATATTATATATATAGAATTCCAATCAAATTGGGCTTTGGGAATTACAATAATCCGAATCAGTTTGGGTCAAGGGTGTTGGACCCCAATTATGATAATCATGTTATGATGATGACCAAATCATACTAACGGCTTGTAAACAAGGGTGCTGAAGAACAAGGAGATTCAGACGATGAAGACCATCCGAGAAAAAGGAGCTCGGACACAAATAATTGTCCGAAAGATAGAGTTTTGGACGATGGTAATCGTCCGACATAAAGAACTTGAAGCAGTTTCGAACGAAAAATAGCATCCGTTCATATTTCCAGAAGATATTGCATCGACCGGACACAGATCAGCGGACGTATCCTCGGACGTCCGAACGTATACCCTCAGAAAACGGACACAGAGTTTATCTTCTACACTCTAGAAAGGTCTTAACGGCTAGTTCGTTCGAACGCACACCCACTGCATTGGCCGTTTGAAAGACCTAATGGCTAGTTTTCTAGTGTTAAACAGAAATAGCCATTAGAGAATTGTTGAAGGCAGTTTTTGGGCATCTATATATACTCCCAAATCTGTAAATGCAAGATATAGAGAGTAAAACTACTGCATTCAATACAAACACTTGTAAGAGTTATTTGGAAAGAAATAGTCTAAATTGTGTGCTGTATTGGTTTGGGTAGTGTAGTTCTGTTAGCTCAATTAGAGAGAATTAGTGAGCAAGAGTAGACTAGTAAGTGATCTTCAAGTGTAAGAGTGGAGAAATAACAAGTGTAAAAAAGTGAGTTTGTATTGTAAAACCCTTTGACTCAACTAGAGGGACTTAGTTGGTACAAGGATGAGCCTACTTTGTGTACAAGAAGGTTATTCCTCACCTTCTTTGAAGAGGCACTACTAGTGGATATACTCCAACCTTGAGAAGTTTGGGAGTTTGGTTTGATACTCTCTATCTCAATCATCTCTATATTTGTTCTTTGAGTTTCAATTATTGAATATATTTTGTATTCATTTGTGCATGTTAAGTGTTTATTTGTTGCATAAAGTTTGCATTTGTCATTAAGCACATTAAAATATTTATTTTTTTGAAACAACCTAATTCACCCCCCTCTTAGGTTGCTTTTGGGACCAATAATTGGTATCAGAGCACATATTCTTATATTGAATTTACAACTAACTTTATAAGAGAAAGATCATGGCTCAATAATGCAATTTTTAGAGGGGCATTCTATTACTAGACCTTCTATATTTAATGGCATTAATTGAATTTGTTGGAGGGAAAGAATGAATTTATTTGTTCAATCTAATGATATTGATTTGTGGTATATTATTTGTGAAGGTCCTTTAGAAGCAAATATTGTTGATGTAAATATTCATAGATTAAGGGCTAAGACTAGATATGAATTAAATGCACAAGATAAAGTAAACACATCTTTATGTGTATAAGAGACAGATTATGAATAACAAACACCCTCAGAGGATGTGTATAAGAGACAGCTTCCATGAAGTAAATGAAGATATCTCAATTCCTAAAGAATTCACTTCTTGTGGTTAAATATGAATCATTCAAAATGGAATCTCATGATGAACAGTTGATAAGATGTATTCTAGGATCAATGATACTGTTAAAGGATTTGGAAGGTTTAGGTAAAGAATATTCTATGGGTGAAAAGAATAGAAAGATTTTAAATGGTTTACCTAAGAAATGAGAACCTAAATCCATTGCCATAGAAGAGTCTAAAAATTTAAATTGTATGCTTATTGATTCATTGATCAATTCTCTAACCTCATTTGAATTGAAGTTGAAATACAAGGTACTCTTGAGGAGGAAGCAATGGCCAATAGAAGCATAGCATTAAAAGCTTCTCAAAATAATCGATGTTTCAAGAGTGGCCAAGCAGGACATTTCGCAAATGAAAGTCCATCCAAGAAGAAGAATTACATGGGATTATTGCAATTCGGATGGAGAAGTTGAAGAAGAATATAGAGGAGGATCAAATGGCTAGCCATTAATGAGGTATCCTCTAGTTATGATTCTTGTGATGATGATAAAGATGATGTTGAATCATTTATTTTTAAAATGTATAAATGTTTGAAAGAATCATATGCTAGGAGCAAATAATTAAAAATTAAAGTTAATACTTTATTGAGTGCCAACTCAAAACTTGTGCATGAAAATAATTTTTTGACAAAAGACTTACTGTGCTGTGAAGAAAAAATTTGATAGTATGCTATCAAGATCACAGAAGAACAAGCTTGATTGAAGAAGAGAATAGATGATCTTGATGTTCTATTAAAAAAGAAAAAAGGAAAATGTTTTTGAAAAGAAAAGAACTATAATTATGCATATCTGTCTCAAAAATTGTAGATGTGTAAAAGGATGATTGGATGTACTTTTATTAAGTCTAAATTTTATTTTTCTGGCAATAAAAATATTATTTGCAATTATTTTCATCAACATGGTCATATAAAGAAAAATTGTTATGTTAAAAGAAATGAAAAGTTAGGAATAAATTCTATTTGGGTGCTTAAGCATGTCACTAACCCAATTGGACCCAAGAAAGTTTGGGTACCAAAAATTATTATTTAAATAATTTGCATGTAGGTATGCTTGGTGAGCACCAAATGATTCAACATCTGGATCATTGAACCTACAATACATCTTCTCAATGTTCTCATGTGGTTCCATTTTGAAGTATTCATATTTAGTCACAAGAAGTGACTTCTTCTGCTCTCTTATATCTTCACTTCCTTCATAGATTTCTTTCAATTTGTCTCATATCTCGTTGGCTAATTTGCAACCTTTTACTTTAGAAAACTCATCTGCATCCAAGGCATTATACAAAATATTAATGGCCTTAGCATTTAAAGATAAATTTATTCTATCTTGTGCATTTAATTCATATCTAGTCTTAGGCCTTAATCTATGAGTATTTTCGTTAAAAATATTAGTTTCTAAAGGATCTTCACAAATAATATACCATAAATCAATATCAATAGATTGAACAAAATCTTAAATTTTATTCTATCCCTCCAAAAAACAAAATTAATGCCATTAAACATGGGAGGTCTAGTAATAGAATGCCCCTTTAAAAACAAAGCATTATTGATTGTCATGATCTTTACTGTAATGCAATTTAAGCAAAATAAAGAGACCAATGCTCTGATACCAATTGTTGGCCCAAAAAATAACCTAAGAGGGGGTGAATTTGGTTGTTTCTAAAACAAACTTTTTTAATTGTGCTTAATAGAAATGCAACAAATAAACACTTAAGCACAAATGAATATAATAAATAATCAACAATTGAAACTCAAAGAACAAATATAAAGATAGAGATAGAAAGTATCAAACCAAACTCCAAAACTTCTCAAGTTTGGAGTATTTCTACTAGTAATGACTTTTCAAAGAAGGTGAGGCAGTAACCTTCTTGTACACAAAGTAGGCTTACCCTTGCACCAACTAAATCCCTCTAGTTGAGTCAAAGGGTTTTACTCAATAACCTCACTTTTGTACACTGTTATCCCTCTTCTTTGTCTTACACTTGAAGATCACTCACTAGTCTACTCTTGCTCACACTAATTCCCTCTAGTTGAGCCAAGAGAACTACACTGCTCAAACCAATACAATCCATAATATTTTAGCTTATTTCTTCCCAAATTGCTCTTACAAGTGTTTGTATTGAATGTAATAGTTCTACTCACTTTTTTGCATTTACAGATTTGGGAGTATTTATAGTTGCTTAAAATCTGCTTCCAACAACTTTTCAACGGTTATTTTCTGTTTACTGAAAAACTAGCCAGTGGAGCTTCCGGACGGCCGATGTAGTGGGTGTGTGTCCGAACGAACTAGCCGCTGGACCTTTTGGACTGTTGCTTACCTCTGCATCCGACACTGCGTCCATTCTCTGAGGGTGTTTGTTCAGACGTTCGAGAATGCGTCCAAACCTGTGTCCGATCGAAGCAATGTCTTCTGAAAATATGATCGAACGTGATTTTTCGTCCGAGACTGCTTCAGGTTCTTTATGTCGGACGATTACCATCATCCGACCTGTCTGGAAACACTTCTCAGTCATGGATGTGAAACTGTTTCATATGTGTGGAATACTTTGGGATGTCTTTCCTTCAACGTGCTACATCAACTATGATGCACTCGAAGCATAAGTTCCAAAATTTCAACAAAGGTTATATGAATATCTCTAGCAATTGCACTCCTGAGTGATGCCTTTTGCAAAAAAATATTTAGTTATAAAATTTATAAAAACACCTAAATCCAACTACTAACTAGGCGGCATCTCACAAGTATAAAATTGTTAACTAGTAATAAAGGAAAGTGGGGATCGAAGCCACAAAGATTATTTCATGATCATCAGTATTTGTTTAGATTATTAATTGAAGTAGTTTATTTTAAGTAAAGATTAAACTACAATTAGAATTAAAGAACTAAGAAAGTAATTTGAAGGCTAGAAAGGCAATTTAGAGTAAACATCAACACTAAAAAAGTATTTTTGTGAAAGCAATTAAAGAAAGAGTGAAAAGAGAAAGCAATTAACTAATCTAACTAATAATTATCATTAAGCAAGCACAATTAAAGAAAATCCATTAACTATTCTAAGAAAGTATGTAAAAAGAAAGTATTTTTAGAAAGTGATTAACTACCTAAACTAGAAATTACATTAAGAAAGCATAATTAAGGAAAATCTATTAAATAATCTACATATTAAACTATGTAAGTAAGTAAAGGAAACAATTATACGAAAAGCCCATTAACTAATCTATCCTAATTAACTAATCTAACTTCAAATTACCTTTAAGAAAACATTTTAGTCTAAGAAAACCCATGAACTAATCTAACAAGTACACTAAGACTTCTTGTGAACAAAGCAATTAAATGAAAATCCCATAAACTAATTATACCAACTGTATTAGGAAAGCAAGTAAAGAGAGCATTTTAATTAAAGCAATTAAACTAATTAAATTACAGAAACGTGAAATTAAATACTACTAGAGGAATTTGAACAAGAACAACATACATACTACTAAAAGAGTTGAATCTTTAATGAAGAAAGATAAATTCTAATCTAATCTAATATAAGAAAATATTTCCCAAATGGAGAGGAAAAGGGAGAAGAACTAGACTACTCTACTCTAGTCTCTACTACTATCTACTTCTTCCTATTTCCCACTTAGCCTCTAAAAAGGCTTAAGAGATGTATTTATATGTTCAGGGTTAGAGAAGAAGGCTGTAGCTATAATTTGCCATAGAATGGGCAAACTTGCCCTTCAAAATTACTTGTACCGTGCTCAATGACCGTGGTCATTGATAGGTTGTTGTGACCACGATTAATGAAATCCATTCTTCAAAATTTTAACGGCAGTTAATAATACTAAAGTGCATTTTCTTGGTGACTGCGATCAACGAATTTCCTTCTTCATTTTAATGACCGCGGTTACTGATGCTTCTTGTTGGTGACCACTGTTAACAAGCACACTCAAAGTTCCAATAGCAAATTTTCTCCAGTGACTGCAGTCAATGATCTCCTTCTTCAAAATTTTGTTCGCGGTCAATGGCTGCTTGACGGCTTGATTTGATCATTTTCTCGTTCAGCTGTTGTGCCGTTTTCTCCAATCAAACCCTATATATAAATATACTCTATTAATTATATAAAAAATACTAAAATAACATTAAAAATATTAAATTAATACAACTACTATATTTTACAACATGAATGCAAAAATTTACAAAAATAATACTTAAAACCTAAAAATGTTCGAAACTAAGGTAAAAATACTCTAGTTTTCTAGAGTTATCACACCCCCAAATTTAAACTTTTGCTCGTCCCGATCAAAATCAAGAACAATAATTACAACTAACACAAATCACATAATACAACCAAAGAAATGAAATTGAAATGTTGAACTCTAGTGCACTTAGTCAAAAGTAAAAATGGGATTTTAACTTAATAAATTTAGCATTTTCATCCACCCCGTCATTTATAAAAGTATACACTTGTTTTGATTAAAAAAATTACTTTGACTAATGAAGAGTTAATTAAATGCCAATTCAACGTATGTTGATCTACGACAAACAAGTCAAATTTTCTAAAATTGTCCCAAGTATAGAAAGATCATTAGAACTTATTTTGAAAAGCACAAATCAATGCAAATGAACACACAAAGATATTTATTAGCACCACAAGGTTAAGCAAGGAACATTAATTGAAGCAATGCTTCACTCCCAATTCTCTAATATCTATTAGCCCAGATTAAGGATTATTTAAAACTTGTAAAACTTGGAACATAGGCTAAAGCAATAAGGTAGGATAAATTTGGATAAGGAGTAACGTAAATCGCTTTAGTCAATCCAATACAAACTCTTGGTCAAATATTCCAAACATATAAGTCCAAAACCAACTTTACTTAACCAATTTACACTTTGAAGTAGAAAAACATTATGGCTTACTAGATCAACATTTGAAGGTAAGATGAACATTCTTTATTCACTAGAAACATAATTGTAGTTCGCAATTTCTTTTCTTTTCTTCTTTTTTTTTCCTTTTTTTTCCCTTTTTTTCACTTTTTTTAAACCAATAACATAACAACAATTACACAAGGAGAAATATAAATAACATTGAGCGATTGTTTTCATTCCCTGACAAATATACAAAAAACTCTTTATAAATCCATCATAGCGATCTTAATAATTACATTGAAAAACTACAATTAATTTCACAATGCCTAAAGTGATGGGATAAAGAGAGGATAAACAAAGTAGAGTGGCTAAGTTATGTAGTTAACAAAGAGATTAGGTTATAAAACTTAATGGGGACATTAGGGATAATATTAATATTGTAAGGTAAGTTTTTTGTCTCAAACAGTCCAAGAAAATGCCTAGATCACACTAATTCCCTCTAGTTGAGCCAAGAGAACTACACTACTCAAATCAATACAACCCACAATATTTTAATCTATTTCTTCCCAAATAGCTCTTATAAGTGTTTGTATTGAATGCAATAGTTCTACTCTCTATTTTTACAATTACAAACTTAGGGGTATTTATAGAAACCCAAAAATTACTTCCAACAGCTCTCTAATGGCTATTTTCTATTTCTTGACAAACTAGCCGTTTGGTTTGTTAGACGGCCGATGCTGTGAGTGTGCGTCCGAACGAACTAGCCGTTGGACCTTTCGGACATCCGATGCATGGCCTCTGCGTCTGGTCTCTGAGGGTATTCGTTTGGACGTCCGAGGATGCGTCCGAACCTGCACCCTGTCCATGCAATGTCTTCTGGAAGTATGATTAGACGCTATTCTTCGTCCGAGACTTCAGGTCCTTTGTGTCGGACGATGTCTTCCTGTTCGAACAATCATCAACGTCTGTAGAGTTTTATTGGTTGTTTTCTTGATTGTGTTCGGATGATCATTTACGTCCGAAACTCCCTGTTTTTCTTCACACTTGTTTTCAAACTGTCAGTGCGATTTGGTCATCATCAAAACATGATTATCATAACTGAGGTTCAACACTACTAATGCCTTGCCTATCACACCTACCTGATATCTCAGAGCAATCAAATATCCCATGTGGATGGTAGCTATGAGTGATGAATATAATGCTCTATTGTATAACCATACTTTGGATTTGGTTCCTCGTCATCCTTATCAAAATTTTATTCGTAGTAAATGGGTTTATCGAACTAAGTTGAACCATGATGGCTCAGTTACTAGATTCAAAGGTCATTTGGTTACTTGGGGGTTTAAATAACAAGCATGGATTGATTTCGATCAAATGTTATCTCCTGTTATTAAACCCACAACTATTCAAATTTTTTTATCAATTACATTACAGAACAATTCGCTTATTCAGACAACTTGATGTAAAAAATGCTTTTTTGCATGGGAATCTTTTTGAAATGGTCTACGTGAAGCAACCCCACAGTTTTGTGCATCGTAATTTCTTTGATTATGTATACTTTTTAAAAACCCTGATAAAATAAAAATCTAGAAAACTAGTGAAACCAAGCTCTCAGATTTTTATTTTATCAGGGTTTTTATACAGATGTGAAACTGGTTGCAAGTCTTTTTTATCTCAAAAGCTCATCGCAAACACTTTATCTTCTAATTCATGTGGATGATATAGTTGTTACAAGGTCTTCGTACAAGAATATTAAGAATTTTGTTCAAATTTTGCAAGCAAAATTTTCTATGACAGATTTGAGTACTCTATATTATTTTCATGGAATTAAAATATCCCAAACAACTTCTGGCTGGTTTTTGTCTAAAAAAGAATATGTCTGTGACCTCCTCCATACACATTATCATGTCGTAGGCTAATCTCTCAAATATAACTAGAGTTCTAAAGATGGAAATCTATACTACTATCTAATATTTAGGAGTACCGTAGTTTAATAGGATCACTTCAGTATTTGCATTTACATGACCGGATATCACTTTTGCTGTGAATATGGCTTTCCAGTTTATACATCAACCTTGTACTCCTCATCTCCAAGGGGCTAAACGAATTCTCAAATATTTATTTAGTAGTCATGAAAACAGTATCTTCTTGTGCAAATCTTCAAATTCATCATTGATTGTTTATTCTGACTTAGACCGGGTCGGTTGTCCTAAAACACGATGTTCGACATTACTATTGGCAATATTTTAAGCAATTTATATATAGGCATGTCGATGAAAGGGGGGAGGATTAGAAATATCACAAATTTCCATAGATTACCATTTTGTTCATGAAAAAGTTGCTCTTGAGGATCTTCAAGTTTCTCATGTTCCTATAACTCAATAGATTGCTGACAAATTCACTAAGCATCCTCCTATTGATTATTTCAACCTTCTACATTCCAATTTGTGCTGCATTCCAAAGCTCAAATTAAGGAAGGGTGTTAACCATTTAAAATTGTAGTAGTTATGTTTCTTCATATAGCCATGTTCATTATACTTTGTACCAATTTTGTAAATGATCTAAATTATACATTATAATCATTAGATGTGCACTATGAATAAAGATGATAATTTTCTACTTTTTTTTAATCATCACTAACTTTAAATACTTGTCACTTAATGTTTCGCTAGCTCACATTAGAAAGTCCCATCTAAATGCATCTCAACACATTGAAGTCTATCTACTACAATTTGTTGATAATTTTAATGCTTTTTTTCTTGAGCTGATCTTAGGAAGGGTTATTACTCATTTGGAAGGTTCTGATTTATGTGATGCTATAAGTAGGGTGGGCACGAGGTGAGTACCTACCCCTTAAGTGATTTGGTTGACCCGACACTTACTTGTCGGGTAATTTGACCCATACATCATTGGGTACCCGATTAAGAGGGTCGAATACCCGAAACAAGTATTCGGAAATGTTTTAAAACTCAGATTGAAAAGTGATCCAATAACGTTTCTTGTTCGCAGTTCAACCAGCTTAACCATCGAGTCACAGAATTTTCAATCTTTGATTATTTAAAAAATGGGACATTTTACCAACTATTATTGATGTCTTAGTGTTCTAGACTGGCAATTTAGGTTTGTCAACTCACTTGGACTAGGGTACGAAACTCTTCAATAACAATTTACTTTATCCCGTTTTCTCATTCTCTTTATATATATATTTTTTAAAGATTTTCTCATTCTCTGTTGCTTTCAATTTTTTTCCCTTAAGCTTCCAACCCTGCCCCCTCCCTCCCTCCTCCTCACCACTGCTTCCCTTTCCTAATTTCTACCATGTGAGCACCACCCTCCTTCTCACTTCTACTTCCTTCTTTCTCCCTTTCTTCCTCTCTCTTCTACCCTCTCTCCCCATGAATGGCCACCCTTTTCTCCCTAAGAAAATTCTCCAATGTTAGCCTCATCCAATGGTCTCCCTAAGGGGGGTCACCACTAGTTCCACATCCACCTTCTCCCCCTTTTTGTTCACCCTTTCCCCCATGCACAAGATTCAAATTTTTTTAGGTGATCAAATGATTTTTTGTTCATCAGATATGATATATGAAAATCTTTGCAGATCTAGTAAGAATTGGTGAAAATTATTTTAGATTTGGGGAAATTTTGTATATTTGGTGGTGTTTGAATCATGTTTTAGGAAAATTTGTTTATTTGGTCAGGATTGTGTGCAAAAAAACTCAAAAATCAAAACTAACCAGTTTAAACGATTTTTTAGCAGGTTAACAGGTTTTACCAGTTTTGACCGATTTTACATAACTTCGGCTCTAATACTCAACTGGACCAGTATCATTACTGGTTTTCAAGCCATTTAACCAATCAAACCGGCCAATCTAGTTCGAGTTTTAAAAAACTGGTATCCAGAGAGCGGGTACCTGATGAAGGGCGTCGGGTATTCGTCAATTCATTTCACAAAAAATAATAAAATAAAACTAAACTAACCTCACTTTGAACACCAAACTTTCAATAATTTTTAGAACTAATAAGTTAACTAACAAATATTATGTATAAAATTGAAAAGAAAAAAAAAACAATATTAGTTTGGTCCAAGAAAAAAACTTGACATATTCAATTTAAAAAATCACAACATTTCTTGAAACCGAAGAAAAAAATAAATGTAGCATAATATTTCTCAAAGAAAAGTTACATAAGAACAATACAATTATAAATCAAGATTTTAAAATGAATGAATAACTTGCTTAAATATAATATTGTACGATAAATTAAATATATGAATAAAGAATTAGAACCAATTACAAGTTTTTAAACCCTAACTTATATCTAACCCTCACAAATGGATGTGAATAAGTAATGATAATAAATATATTTGTCCTCTAATGAAATCTAGGATTAAAACAGAGTGGGGCACACATTTTATGTATAAATTTTGAATTATTTTTGT
The DNA here is from genome assembly GCA_025175665.1 of Cinchona pubescens. Lineage (NCBI taxonomy): Eukaryota > Viridiplantae > Streptophyta > Magnoliopsida > Gentianales > Rubiaceae > Cinchona > Cinchona pubescens. The sequence goes on from JANKKI010000276.1 coordinate 2,039,543, forward strand.
CAGACCTCCCATCGATTAGCCTATATATAACCATTGCTTAAAGGAATATTGTCAATAGTTGCCAAACGTCAGTATTTCCTATGTCAAGAGCCTAACTTCACAGTGGTTGAACATTAGAGGCCATCCTCGTCGAAATTACCTTTTGCCTAAAACTATTTAAGGGTTCACGTTTTGTTAAACCTAATCCACATTATACACATCTAGATGTCTTACAATTAAGAAGTTGAAGTTAGCCAATATTACCTAATAGTAGATAAATAATAATAAAACAATTAACCTTTCATACACGAGAGTTTTTATCATATAAGCTGTTTTGAATACATATTATGCAATTATAATTCACATTTTAAATATTAATTTTACATACGTGATGAACCAAATATCAGTATTTCTACTACTATAAATGTAAAAGGAAGTTTAGTGTTATTTCTTCTCATGCTAGTAATAAAAGGACAAAAAAATTGGTACTTAAGTCAAAGGTGATTAGTAAATTAAACCATAAAAGAAAAGAATCGAAATGAAGAATGTGTAATTCCAAGAATGGACTCTTAAGTAAAATCTAATTAAAAGAAAGCCTCATTTTTCTTGTCTGATACTAACGGCTTTATGACACAAAAGCAGTTTGTAATTAAGCGTTAGTTCAGACAAGAAAAATGAGGCTTTAGAGAGATGGGATTTTCTTAAGAGTGATTGCCCTATCTGCTAACAGAGCCAATGATTTTCTTTAGCACAAAAGGTCGTACACCTCTTTAACTTTTATATGTTATTAAAATTATCCATTAAATTTTTTATGGTCAAAATATTCACTTAATTATTAAATTTGTCTTTCAATGGCCTTTCCGTTTTGTTGTGATCATTAAGTGGGGTTCTAGTGTTTAAAATGTGCCATTCACATGATTTATTAAGGGTCAAATTTGTCTATCTACTATGTTTCATATCACACCTAAATCCTAACTACGTTTTACTATTTAAAAAAAAAAAAAACTATCAATACCCTACATTCTTCCTCCACTACTGTCACCGCCAACGCCGTCGCCGCCACTACCACCACCACCACCACCACCACTACCACCCTTCCTCCTCCTCCACATCTCCCTTCTATACCATCCTCTTCCCCCTTTCAAATCTCGTCATTTCCTCTCCCTCCCCCTACAAGATCCGATTTTCCCCTTCCTTTTCCTCTTCTCTACTCTCTCCATCCTCCTCCTTTCCCTGCTGGATTCTTCTTCCCCCTGCTCTCCAAAACCCGTTATCCTCCTCTTCCCTTCCAGATCCCACTGCTCCTTTCCCTTCTTATTGCCAGATCCTGTCTCCTCTCCCCTTGCTAGCCCCCATTTCCCCTTCCAAATTTGTCTCTTATTTTCAAATCTCATTTTTGCAAGGCTATAAATTTTGGATCTTATTTTTAGTGCATTGTAAATCAATAGATCTCATCTTTGGGAAAAAGACTTATGGTTGATTAATTTCATAAAGCAAAAGTTTCCCAATCTGTTCTTTTTTCTTAGTTTGCATTTTTCGTAGGGATCTCTAAAATGAAATTTGGGATAAAGATTAAAATTTTTGTTGAGAAAAAGAATTTGTTTTGTTAGACAGAGATTTTTTTTTTTTTGGCAAAAATTTGGGATAAACTTGGTTTTTAAGAAGAAATTGGAATTGGTCCACATGTTTTCAAACTCTTATCACATCTAGATGTGAATAAGAGACAGATTCAATGTGGAGGGATGGTAGTTTTATTTTATTCCATTAACTTGAGATGACAATTGGATCCAAATATATTTATTATCCAAAACCATCCACACTTGAATGGATATAATTGATCCTAAAATCTTTAATGGATATAAATAGTTTATCCATTTACAACTATTTATTAAATAGACTTTAATGAATAAACTATCTAATTCACATAAATCTATTAAACTAAACAAAGTATTACAAGGTGTTAGCTTAGGTTGGTCGGTGTTTTTCAAACACAACAAGTTATAAAGATAAAAACCCTTCACCTAACCAAAACCTTCACTCTGCAAGTATGCAAGGTTAGTTTGTAGTTTAATAGTGAGTGGGTATTGTTCCCATGAGAATTAGGCCAGTGATTACTTGACTTGTCAAGTCCTTATACTATTTAGACGAATCAAAAGAGAAATTTGGTCTACAAACTACTAGATTAGCAACAAAGAATGTCACAAATTTAGCTTGCAACTAAATTAAACTAGGGAATAAGTAAGGATTATCACTAAACTCTACTCTAGAGAAGTTTACTATTTACAAGAAGATATAGTAACACTTAAAGAAAACTTAGATTACAATGCAATATAAATCTGAAGAGCAATTAAAAACAAGAATTAAACTAGTAACTAAGGCTAAGTCTACTAAAGCATATAAATGGATAAAAAAGGATTGACTAACTTACTACCTAAAAGAGCCAAGAAGACTAGGGGATAATTTTGGCAAATAAAGTTTAATCTAAGAAAGCAAATATTAAGCTCGGTGAAAAATTAAAGTAATTAACAAGCAGTTAAAGTAATCAACTACTACACTATGAAAGTAATTAAAGTCTACACTAATGAAGCAAATAACAAAATTAAACTAAGATAAAAAAATTTAAAAGATAAACTAGGAAAGCATAATAAATACTACACTGGTAATGATCGAAGGAGCAAAGAAGGGATAAGAAGGAATTTATCATAAAAAGAAAATCCTACACTAGCAAGCATGTTGTTCTTCACATTCTACTATTTTTAGAAAGTAATGAAAATGGAAGAAGACTAGGTTAATCTAACGATTAGTTTATAAAAGCTATTTGTAGTGAAAACCCATTACTAATTAAAGGTTTAAAACTAAGAAAAACAATATTTAAATAAAGATATATGCCTTTAATCCAAAATTTACACTAAACTTTAAAAATTACTAGAACTTGGAAGTGAAACTAAAATGCTAGAAAAGAGATGAGAAAATATATAAAAGTGATATCAAATTAAAGTTTTTGTCAGAGATAAGAAAAAGGACTTTGAAAATACTAGAGTACTCTATACTAATAGAGGATGCACTAACTACACCTACTACTATGTGTTTTTGGTATAGACTTCTAGGATAATTCAAATATCTAACAGTCAAAGAGCTAGTTTGACTTGGTTGGCTGCGGTCAATTTTCCTCCTATACAATTTTATTGACCACATTACTAGACTTCTTCTTCGTAGCTCAATGATTGCAGTTAATAATCTTGTGACTTGAATTCTTTGACCGTGGTTAATGGCACTTTGAGGCTAAGGAGGATTGATCGTATACCTGCAGTTCCTTCTTGATAATCTTGACTGCAGTTAATGAGGTAGAAACTCTTGAGCTTTATATTCTAATTGCATGCAATTACATCTGTATAAGAGACTTGGCTTCTTCTACTCCTTCAATTTGCCATCAAATCTTTAATTGTTCCCTACAAGAATACACCAAAATTTACGAAGTCGAAATACACATGAAATTCTTAGTTGCCAATTTAGTCTAACTTTGTGAATACTTACTACCAAATGTCCTAAAATGACTCTAAGGTACTAGAAATCACCAATAAGCACATTTATGAACAAAAACAAATAAAACCAATCCGAATGGAACTAACTTAGACAAAATTGCATAGGAATTAAAGACAAAATAACTCCATCTAATAGAGTTATCACACTCCCAAACCTTGCATTTTGCTAGTCCCGAGCAAAATAAGAAAGGAAAAGAACTTAACACACCACCAACGGAAATGAAAGTGAATTGACATGTTGAACTAGAATCAAAAGTGTTTAAACATGCACAAATGAAGTTTTAACTCAATAAACTATACAAGTTCATCCACTTGACTAATTTGAAAAAGTAAAACTAGTTCCAAACATGTCTCACGTTGACAACTGAAATATTTAGAGAATGCCAATTCAATTTTAGGGTGAGCAAAAATAAACATATTGAATTTCTCAAAAGTCGGCTTCAAGTGTAGAAAGATTAGTAAGATTTGTTTTAAGAAGCACTAAGATGTAAATGAACATGTAAGGATATTTATAGTCATCATAAGACTTAGCTAAGAACATTACCCAAAGCAATGCTTCACCCCATAGTTCTCTAAGATCTTATAATCTAGATTAAGGATCACATAAGACTTTCAAAACTTGTAATGTAGGTAAGATTGAGGGTAGGTTAAATTTTGATAAAAGTGACTCAATTTACCTTAAGCAATCATAACAAACTTTTCAACCTAATCCTATGAGCAAAAATCCCCACAAGGGCAATATATAAACCAATTCTTGTCACTTAAAGTACCGAATCAACAAAATTTATGCCTAAGGAGATATTTTTGAGTCTCCTTTATTGCAAATTATATATATATTGCTGAAAGTAAAATAAACAAGAAAGGATATGAAAATATATTTTTTTTCTAATATTAGAATAATTTACAAGATAATTCGAACTTGTTGACATCTAATTACAAAAAAGGAAATTTAGATAAGATTAAGCATCAGGATTCAATTTCTTGACACTTGTGCAAAAATTGACTTCATTCCATCATATTACTTGAAATTCACATTTCATGTCCTAAGATAACCAAGGTAATGGGATGAAGATATGGTAAGATTGTGTGATTGTCAAAGAACCAAGACTTAAAGGCTCAAAAGGGGACACTAACTATACAATTGATTTCTGGGTATTTTGGCTCAAACGATCCAAAGAAATGTCTAAATTATTTTCAAAATCTGGCTATTTTGGTAAATGGGGGATTCATAATACCTTAACTAATATCCTAAACCAAACTTTACTACGCCCACCAGATATCCCATGATGCAATTCATGCAAACTAACTAAAGATGTTTAAATCATTTCTATCCACGCTCTAAACCCATAGCCAAAAACTTGGCTGTATTTATGTAGTACCTTTTCAACTATGAAGTGAATGTGGCATGCTAAAAATACTTATAGTCAAAATGTGTTAGATGTTTAAACTTTACCTACTCTATTCAGCCAAGAACTTGAACACATTTAAACCTTTTCAACTATGAAGTGAATGTGGCATCCAACAAATACTTGTAGTCAAAATAGAGTTTAGCATCCAAAACTAGCCAAGAAAAACTTTTTGCGTACAAGAGGCTGAATAATAGGTAAAGTTTACCATTATGCACATGTATATTAACCAAGTTCACCAACCAATTCATTCATTCCAAACACACACACCATGAAACACAAATAAATAGAAGACACCACCACACTTTGCACATTATTAAGGTGATGATTACCACTCATCCATCCAATCACCGTTCAAAAGCACAAGAAATAAAAACAACCATAGTGCCGAATAAACAAGCAAACATTGACCAAAATTGAACCATGTCGATAAGGCACCAAGATTCAACAATCCAAAAAAGCAAACATAATCTAAATAGTCAAGGGTTAACCGTACCAAAATGGCCCAACGCTAAACCTCCAAAACCAGTTACTAACTACATCAAGAGGTCAACACCAAACAATCATCCATTAAACTAAACCCCTAAAACAACAACATTATTCAAAAATAGTAAAATAACAAAAAATCATCAAATTCCAAATATCTAATAAGGGAAAAGTAGTGGAAATATATCTCTACCTCACCAACCAAGCAATCAATAATAAAGGAGGATAATGGGGATCGAAAGTAGTAAATTTAAGAGAGAAAGGATATTCTCAATTGTGTGGTTAGAGTGGCAATCGATCATCTTCTTCATCGTCCTCATCCTCTTTACCTAATTCCTTGAACATGTCATCTAGGGCACCTCAAATTGCCTTCCGCATCCTCTCCTTCCTCGTCCACCATATTAGATTTTCCATGTGCTTATTTGTGATTTCTTCTTAGAATCATTTTAGGACATTTGGTAGAAGATTTATACACATCTAGATGTGTATAAGAGACAGGTCTAGGAATATAGAAGGCACTATTCAACGGTAGAGGCATCAAGAGCACAATGAGCATCAAGTTATTGTGGTTGATCATTTGACTGTATGTCATATATCCCTGCATTTCATCCTACTCATGATCATTTTGTAGAGGATTATAGATGTACCCAACCAATTTGGTAATAAATTTTGCCTGAGAAGGTGCTTCTCTTATTACATGCTCTTGATGCCTCTACCGTTGAATAGTGTCTATTCTATATTCCTAGAATGTTTCACATGGTAGCTCCTATGTTTCACATGTATGCTCCATTGATCTTCCTTTTGGGATGCACTTCCTCTTCCCCAATATTGATTTGACAATTTACATCAAGACACAATTGGATAACGAGGCCAGGAAGTGAAAATGTGGGTTTAACCATCTAAGAGTTATTCATGAAGTCCAAGAATATAAGTTTTCCCAGATCAATGGTTAAATTCTCCAAATTTTGAACACAAGGCATACTTTTTCTCTCTGCACTTGACTAAAAGTAGATGTCCTCGTCATACGACAACAAATGAAGTACAACCAGATTTTAGGTAACAACTGAAGGTGCTCTTTACGCAAGCCTAAAATCTTGGTTTTAGCATAGTTAAATGACCATTTGGGTTTACCCCCACACGATCGTTCCCAAACCTTATTATAATCGAGCCCTCCATATTGTAGATTCATTAATTCACCATATGCACTTTCGAGATTTGGGGACTTAAACCGAGTTTATCTTTTGAGGACTCACATCTACCCATTTCCCGTCAAATACACCTTCTCTTGCAACCCACTCAAATTACAATGAAATTATTTCACTAAATTCACATACCCTTTAAGAGTTGTCTCATTGAAGGTCACCCAATTTCTTTCTATTAATTGGTGCTCAATTTTTATTATTCTTTGGAAACGATCGTGTGGGGGTAAACCAAAATTACCTCTCTTACAAGCTGTTATGTATAGCATGTTTTTGGTAGACCATAATGACCTGTCTCTTATACACATCTAGATGTGTATAAGAGACAGTTACCCTTCTTGGATTAGGAACTTGTTAACTCTAGTAAAATAGAGTTAATTTACTCTAAATCATAGAATATTGTTGGCTTAAATTCCAAATTTTGGTTGTTAATTGAGTGTTTTAGTTAATTTTCATAATATGTGTGTACATTTTAATTATTAGAAAATATGATGAGTTCTTATTAGAATTTTAGCTAAATTAGTTACTTAATTAGTTTAATATTATACAGGTTATAAATTGGAGATTGGAAGCTGGAATGAACTTGTATAAGGGCCAAAGTGCAAATTAAGAAGAATTAAAGATTTGCTGGAAACAAGATCCATCGCAACATCGATTTTTCCATGCTGCGACATGGAGTCAAAAAATGGTTAATGCATTGTAATTCCATGTCGTGACCTAGAATTTTCCATGTCGCGACATGGAAGCGCGTTTCAGCAATATTGTAATGGCATTTTTGTAATATTTTAGCAACCAACTCCTATTTTGCTTGTGTAATACTCCAACCATATATTAAGCAAGAGTGTGTGTTAGTACACATAATAGGTTATATAGGTAGTAAATTTACACATATTAAATAGTGTAGTGAGCAGTTTTAGAATAGAGTAGATTATATTAGCTTGACTCTCAAGTTTTAGTTTAATGCAAGTTCTCTTTCAATTTTCCTTAGAACTTCCTTTTAATTTCTTACAAGTTTTAATTTTGACTAGATAATTGTAGTGAGTTAATCATTAGCTTTAAGTAGATATAATTTTTACTTGTTCTCTAGTTTAAATTCATGAAAATCTCTTTACTTCTCTTACAAGTTTTCTTAGAGTAACTTAAGTTCTTGTTAAATTGGTGTTTCTTAGCCTAGATGCCTACTTCCAGTTCCTTGCTTTAACTTCTAGTTAATTTTTAGTGAACTTTCTTATTTTAATACAAAAAATTCAAAAATATTTAGTTTAGAACTTAGTTTTCTTTCAAAATCAGTAGTTTTCAAGTGGCAAAAAATGGATATTGCTTTGTTTTCATGCTCTTTAATTGCTTTCCTTTGTTTAAATTAGGGCTACTTGCCTTTCAATTCTAGTATAAAGTTAGTTTTTCTAGTGAACTAGAGTTATTTTTACTTGCTTTCATTTAATTGCTTTCCACAGCATAGATTAGTTAATGCTTTGATTTAGTTGATAATTGTTTTCATTACTTACTTTGTTAGGTATGATATTTTAATCTTAGAATTATAATATGCATTTTCATCAAGTTTTGAGTAGTTTAGATCCATTACCCATTATTTGAACCGCCTAACTATACAAGGACTCATGAAACTTTGTAATTGTCCTCAAGCAATCATTGTGGGACGATACTCATTCATCCCATACTACTAATCGTGAAGGTTTAACCGATGACATGTTGTGAGTTCTGTCTCTTGTACACATGTGTTATGTCTACCTAAGGTAAGCGCACTCCAAGTTTTTGGCACCATTGAGGGGGATTGAACCTGGGTCACCCGTGTGATAGCCAATTCCATTTCTCTCTTTCTATTGGCTAAAGACATGACTACAACCTTACCCTTTCCTTTATCTCTAGCCATTTATCACAGTAATTCAATCAAGAATCAACAAAATTCACCAACAAAAGCACCAAGCAAATCTAGAATGTTTAAGAGACAATTAAACCAAGAATTCCAATTGAAATCTACAATAATCCCCTACACTTGTCCTCAAAGCTCTGGAATTTGGCAAAATTTTAGAATTAGAATACTTACGAAACATGATTGAAGAATTAGAACAATTCTTAACCGGTGAAAGTGCGATTTGAGATGCCCATTGATGTAGTTCTTGCTCGAATAATCCTCCAAAACTCACAAAGGTTACCTGATTTGGGATGTTTAGTGAAAGAATTGGGGAATTTTGGGTATAAGAAGGGTGGAAATCGTGTGAAACAGTGAGAGGGAAAGGGTGGAAATGGCTGAACTTTTTGAAAAACCCTATTTTTTGAAAGTTCAATGGGCTCGAAACTATCCCTTCACTGTTTCCTAGGCGAAGAGGCACCACAGTTAAAATATTTGTTATTGAAAATTTTGACTACGGTTAAGGAATGTAATTAGGGTTTTGAAGATTAACCGCGGTTAAAAATTTTTACTCTTAAGAAGATTGATTCCAGTTAATCTCCCGTAGAAAAATTTTTCAAAATCGAGTGCTTAACCGCGGTCACTAAGATGCGGTCAACTTTCCAGAGGTTCATATTCAAAATTGACCGCGATTAATAATTTGAAAAACTGCGATCAAAATGACTTAGTAAAGTTTTTTCAATTGAAGCACCAAGGATGACTGCGTTTACTGGAATGCGGTCAAATTTCCAAAAACTTTGGTCCATTCATTGACATCAGTTAAAAATTACCCCTGATTGCAATCAAAAATACTTGGGAAAAAATTTTCAAAACTTCAGCTTGGGTGACGATGATTAATAAAATATGCTTCAAAAATATTAATCGCGGATGAGAATATTTAGAAGAATTTTTTCACAAAAACATCCTCAGTTGACCACGGTTATTCAAGCGCAGTAAAATTTCTAGAAACTCTAGACCCTCATTGACTGCGTTAAAAATCGTAGCGACCACATTCAATTTGCTTTAGAAAAATTTTTCATTTCAGCTTTTCCCAAATTCATTCCCTTGGCTTACCCATCACCTGCAAACACAAAAAACATCAATTTAGAGATCAATCCCCTTGCAATTCCACCAAAACAACTTCAAACTAAAAGTAAATAAAATTAAGCTAATTAATCCTAACTACACCTAAGTAATCAAAGCATAAATAAGTTAAAAGAGAAGAAACTTGAGTTACCTCCCAAGAAGAGCTTCTGTTTATAGTCATTGGCTCGAGTATGGCGTGTGAGGTCAAGTAGGATCTTGACATAGAGAATGGTAGTGTATCCTATCTCCTCTAGTTCACCATCGTAGAGCTTCAAACAATGCCCATTCACTTTGAAACTTGATTGTGTGCCCTTCAATTCCATGGTTCTATGTGGAAACACCTTAACTACCTCAAAAGGACCTTCTTACCAAGATTTGAGCTTGCCTAAAAATAATTTGAGCCTCGAATTATAGACTAATACATGGTCACCTGGAGTGAATTCCTTCCTAAAAATAAGCTTGTCATGCCATGTTTTGGTCCTCTCCTTATAGATTAACAAGTTTTTAAATATTTCCCTTCTAAACTCTTCCAACTCATTCAAATCTAGGAGCCTCTTCTCACTCACTTCTTTCAAATCAAAGTTGAGACTCTTGATAGCCCAATTTGTCCGATGCTCAGTGGAATGATTTGCCATAAACCATGTGGTAGGGAGACATTCCAATTTGAGTCTTGAATGTTGTACAGTATGCCCAAAGAATGTCATCTAATTTGATAGCCCAATCCTTTCTAGAGGTATTCACTACTTTCTCTAAGATTCTCTTGAGTTTCCTACTTGACACTTTCACTTGACCCAAAGTTTGAGGGTGGTATACAACAGAAATTTTGAGCTTCACCCCATACTTCGACATCAAGCCTTCAAATTGAGAGTTCTTGAAGTGAGTTCCTCTATCATTAATGATAGTCCTAGGCACTCCAAACTCGGAAAGGATGTTGCCACATGAAACATGGTTACAACTCTGTGTATAAGAGACATGGGCAAAAGCTTCTGTGAGGCATGACACATCTTATACTACAATCAGATATGAATTTATTGGAACAAATTCGTCAGGGCCCGATAAAATTGATGCCGAAGCACCTGATTTCTATGTGTAAATTCCACTACCTATCATCTCCTGAAATGTTGCCGACCCTTTGGCATTTATCTCATTTAAGCACAAAAGTTCTTGAGTCTTTGAAGATGCTTGGCTAATACAACCTGCTTTGTAAGACTTTGAAGGGCATCCCTTGCATTCCATGATCTTGCCTTCGACAAGGGATGACTGGAATGTCTCAATACATCCTCTTCTTCCTTTTGTGAAATACATCTCCTTAAGACTTAATCACCACATCTTCGGAAAAGATAAGGTTCGTCTCAAAAATAGTGCTTGATTTCTAAAAGAAATTTCTTCTTTGGTTGGTATTCAACATGCTTGGCACCACTCTTGCAACCAAGTAGTTCATGATATCCGCATACCTAGAATATGCCTCCCTAACTTCAAGAAATTTCTCAATTGATGACTCCTCCACAATGTCGTTTCTCCTTTACTGACAAGCCTAGACTCTTCTATCTTGGATAGGTGATCCTCCACAATATTGTCGCATCCCTTTTTGTTGTTGACCTCCCAATCAAACTCTAGCAAAAGAAGCATCCATCTTAATAAGCAAGGTTTTGTATCTTTTTTAGAGAATAACTACTTCAATTATAGAATGATCGGTCTGCACAATGGTCTTGGCAGTTTTTTTGCTTGTGCCAGGGTAACAAGATATGTACTTTAGCAAGTGGTTTCTTTTCCGTGGTAGATCAAAGGAAGTTTTAATGAATCAAATACATTGAAAGTGACAATTTCATCATTGATTCGAAATTCTAACTTTCACTTCTTGGACATCGATAAAAGCACACCCGGTTGTAAGAAACAGTCTTCCAAGAATAATTGGCATGTCCTTGTACTCTTCCATGTCTAAGACTAAAATGATAAAATCCGCCAGGAGGTACACCTTTCTAATTTTGATGATCACGTCTTCGACAATCCCTCTTGAAAACTTAATACTCCAGTCAACAAGTTGCAAAGATGTACTAGCCGGTTTCAAGTCTCCCCCACTTAGTTTCTTGTAGACAAAGTAGGGCATTAGATTGAAGAGTTTACTCTATGTGGCCACACAAGGCCTTTTAAATTGTATACCCCTAATCTCAAAAGGTATGGAGAAGGAATTGGGATCCTTGAGCTTGGGAGGTAATTTCCTTGTCAGCAAAGCACTACAACCTTATACACCGTCAAGTATAGGATCTCGGCCACATAGAGTTTTCTCTTCAAAGTAAGCACTTGCTTTATGAATTTGGAATATATAGGCATATTCTCAAATACCTTCATGAAAAGAATATTGATTACAAGCTTTTTGAACACATCAAGGAACTTCTTGAATTTCTTCGCTTTCTCCTCTTCCTTCAACCTTTGGGGAAATGGAACTCTTACTTGCTTTGCCAATTGGAGCAGAGGATCTTTGCCTTCATTAATCATTTCACATTGGCCTTTAGAAGACTCCCCTCTTTCTTTATTTCTATCCTCAAGTTTCTTTTTATCTTAGCTCTTTGGTGATGATCCTTCCCAAATCTTCTCTTCCAATGCTTTGCCACTCCTTAGTGTAATAGCTTGGACTTGCTCTCTTCCGTTTGGGTCCCTCAAATTTTGATCTCTTGGATTAAGGATTGTATCAATTGGCAAAGCCCCTATGGCCTATCATTAGATTGCCTAGCATTTGACCCAATTGGGTCTCCAAGTTCCTTGTGGTTGCTCTTAGTTTCTCATGCTCCCTTCTCAAATTGTCAAATTGAGTTTGAAGATCATCCCCCTCTCTATGGACATTTTGGAGTATAGTTCATGTGTGGTGAAGGGTTACGATGTTGGTATTAAGGAGGGTAAGGTTGATATTGAGGCCTTGGTTAATTGTTGTGGTAAAGAGGATGTTGTTGAGATTGTTGGAAATTTTATGGTGGGTTCCTTATATGTGGTGGTTGATAGGTTTGGGATGATGAGGCTTGATTGGAGAAGTTTTATGGTGGGGCATTTGAACTAGATTTGTTTTTGCTCTATGAGAAATTTGGGTGATTTCTCCACAATGAGTTGTAGGTATTTTCATAGACACCGAGTAGGTTTCGCTAGGCGGATTGTTGATTAGAGACGTATTGCACTTGCTCACTTGATCCCATGGAAACTTCACATTGACTGTTAAATGATTGCTAGAACAAAAGTCGCAAACTAGGGGTACTTGGGATGATAAAGCTATAGCATTAACGATGCCACACTAACCCAAATTCTCAATTGTCCTTGTCAAGTTTGCCATCAAATTGACCACAATCCCATTTTAGGCCAAGAGTGCATCATTGTTGATTCAATTAAAGAACTCCACCTTCAGCTTGTTGGACTTGTGCAGGGCATTGTCTAGACCAATGGTTAAGAATATGTAGATACAATAAGAGACCACAGTGTACCCTTTTGCAAGAGTTGCTGAGTTAAATAGTGTTTTAAATTATGAACCACCCACCTTGCATCTACAATTGATTTCGTTTCTTGATACAAGCCATTATAAAATATTTGGATTTAAAGCCAAAGAGTAATCTCATGGTGTGGGCATCTCCTGAAGAGCTCTTTAAATCTTTCCCATGCCTCACATAAGCTCTCGCCCGCATCTTGCTTAAATGAAGTGATTTCATTTCTCAATTTGGCAATCCTCGATAGAGGAAAGTATTTTGCCAAGAACTCTTGGATGAGTGATGGTTCCATGTAGTAAATGTTCCTTGTTCATGAGATTGCAACCACTATTTAACTCAGTCACGAAAGAAGAAAAGGGTACACTCTCATCCACACACAATCGGGGTGAACCCTATTGAACTTGAACATCTCCAATACTTCCTCAAAATTTAAGAAATGGGTGAGGGATCTTTAGTGGGACTACCCCCAACCATAGCCTGGCTTTGTAGTATTTGGATCAATGCCGGCTTGATTTCAAAGTTGTTCACTTGAATCGACATCCTAGCTAAGCTAGAGTTCGCCCCTTTGAAGTTTGGCATGGCATAATTTAAAGCAGTCACCCATTAACATGAAGCCCATTTCCTTGATTATCCACTTCACCGCCTAAACCATTGTTCCCTACGCCCCTTTGAAGTTTGGCATGGCATAATTTTAAAGTAGCCGCCCATTAACATAATGCCCATTTCCTTGATTATCCACTTCACTGCCTAAACCATTGTTTCCAACTACCTCTTCTTGATCATCATTGGCTTACATTTTCATCAAGTAACTTAGCATTATTTTGTGAGTTTGCCATTTGACTATCATCTTGGTCTTGTTGTTGTATCCTTTCCCTTCAAATTCTAGTCAAGGTCCAAGGGTCTCAATGACCGTCTACCCATGACCATAAACTACAAGAAATAAAAGCAAGAAATAAACGATAATTAAGGAAACTACAATTAATCTAGATTACAAGTAATTACTAAAGAAAAGAAGGTGTCTAATCTAGTAGACTCGATAATAACTAATATCACCATCACAAACTCAATCCCTGGCACAAGCACAAAAAACTTGTTCGCTTAGGTTGGTCGATGTTTTTCAAATGCAAAACATGTTATAAAGATAAAAATCCTTTACCTAACCAACAAGTTTTTTGTGAAATTGCCTCTTGTAGAGTTTGTAGATTCATAGTGAGTGAGTATCATTCTTGTGTGAATTAAGTCGATGATTACTAGGCTTGTCGGGTGCTCTTACTCTTTAAACGAATCAAAGTAGGGAAATTTTATCTACAAACTACTAGATTAGCAACAAAGAGTATCACAAATTTGCAAGCAACTAGGGAATAAGTAAGAATTATCACTAAACTCTACTCTAGCAAATTATAAGAAGATATAGTAACACTTAAAGGCAACTTACATTACAATGAAACATAAAGCTAAAGAGTAATTAAAAACAAGAATTAAACTAGGAACTAAGGTTAAGTCTACTAAAGCATATAAATAGATAAAAAGGGGTTGATTAACTTACTACCTAAAAGAACCAAGAAGACTAGGGGATAGTTTTGGCAAATAAAATTTAATCTAAGAAAGCAAGTAAGATTAATCTATATGAGAAATTAAAGTAATTAACAAGCAATTAATGTAATCAACTACTACACTACGAAAGCAATTAAAGTATACACTAATGAAGCAAATAACAAGACTAAACAAAGATGACAAATTTAAAAGCTAATGTAGGAAAGCATTAGTATGTGTACTATGCTACATAATGATTGGAGAGTGGAGTATAAGAGCTTAAAAGATATTTACCATAAAAGGAAAATCCTACACTAGCAAGCATGTTGTACTTCATATTTTACTATTTTTAGAAAGTAATGAAAATGGAAGAAGACTAGGGTTAAGCTAATGATTGGGTTATAAAAGCAATATTTATTGAAAACTATTAATTAAACATTTAAAACTATGAAAAATAAGATTTAAATAAAGATCTACTACTTTAATCAAAAATTTGCACTAAGCTTTGAAAATAGCTAGAACTTGAAATGAAACTTAAATGCAAGAAAGAGATGAGAAAATAGGTAAAAGTGATATCAAACTAAAGTTAAAGAAAAGCCCAATAAATTAAAAGTAAAAGATTTGAGTTTCTAAAACCAGATTAAAGTTAAAAATTAGAGTTTTTGTAGAAGATATGAAAAAGGTCTATGAAAAGACTAGACTACTCAACACTAATGGAGGCTGCACTAATTACACCTACTACTATATGTTATTGGTGTAGGCTTTTGGTAGGATAATTCAAAAGTCTGATGGTCAAAGTACTAGTTTTACTTGATTGACTGCGGTTGATTTTCCTCCTACACAATTTATTGACCGTGATTACTAGACTTCTTCCACTACGACAAAAACATGTAGTAGTGATGGATTTTTGCGCCTAATTTTTTCTGTCGCTAATTGTGACGTATAAGAGACAGGTGTAGAAAGTGTGTGAAAGTATGTTTAAGTGTGTGTGTGTATGCATCGCATGAAAAAAAAAAAACTAAAAACTTCAAAATATTAGAGATAGATTTTTCCATTGCAAATTTTTTTAGGAAAAAAAATTTCAAATATTAGATTATAAAATTTAGCAACGGATTTTTCCGTCGGTAAGTAGATCGGTATCTCATTTTAGCGACAGAAAAAATCGTCGCTAAGTAGTGTTTTAAAAAATTTAAAAATCGTAATTTAAGGAGATCGGTAATTCAAATTAAAAATTTCAAAGAATTTGAACAAGAAAGGATCCTTAAGATAGATGATGGGTGTATAAATTTACATCTTTTAATCTCCTATAGTGTTCAATTTCATGAACATTTCTTCTTTTTCTTATCACATTTTCTTATTTCCTTCTATATTCTTCCCCATTCCCCTTTCCTTTTTTTCCATCTCTCCACCTACCTCAAAAATTATTTTCCACCATAACCACCATCACCAATTGCTCACTACCAATCCACAACAACAAAAGTATTTATTTTGGCAATGTAAGTTATATTTTACACTAATTTTTACAACTCTTTTTGGATTTATTTACATTTATTAGTATATATTGGATTTTTTATTTTTTTTCAAATTATTTTACATTATTTTTGTAATATTGGCCTATTTTTACTTTTCCAAATTTATTTTACATAATATAGTATATACAAACCTATATTCCCTAGTTGTTGTGGATTTGTGATAGCAATTGTTGCTGGTATTTACTAGTACTAGTAAGTAATAAGATGTGTTGTTAATATTTTTAATTCACATTATTAGATATTTACTAGTAGTGAGTTGTAGTAATAATTATTACATAAATTTTTTAGCACTTAATTATAAATATTTTGACATTTTTCCAATTATTTGTGTTGAATTTGAATTGCACAAATGCAATGCTAAAATCGGATTGATTTTGAATGAAATTTGTTAGTTTTGAACAACAAATTTCATTACAAAAATTTTTGTCAAAGAATTCAAGATTTTTAGTTTATTAATCGCAGTCACTGAGCTACAAAGAACACTACTAGAAAAATAAGAGCACCCGACAAGCCTAGTAACTGTCTCTTATACACATCTAGATGTGTATAAGAGACAGGGTCAAAGAATTCAAGTCACAAGTTTATTAATCGCAGTCACTGAGCTACGAGGTTAATGGCACTTTGAGGCTAAAAAAGAATCATAGCTTATTGTATTTCCTTCTTGATAATCTTGATCGCAGTTATTGAGGCAGAAACTCTTAAACTTGATCTTCTAACTGCGTGTAATTACGTCTTTGTCATTGGTTTCTTCCACTCCTTCAACTTACCATCAAATCTTCAGTTGTTCCCTACAAGAATACACTAAAAATTACTAAGTCATACACATGAAATACTTAAGTTGTCAATTTAGTTCAATATGGTGCATAACTATTACCAAAAGTCCTAAAATTGCTCTAAGGTACTAAAAATCACCAATAAGCATAATTCATGAACAAAAACACACAAAACCAATCCAAATAGAACTAACTAGGGCAAAATTGCATAGGAATTAAAGGCAAAATAACTCTATCTAATAGATTTATGAAGGTGATAATCCACGTACACACATTTTCACACACATTTGTACATATTTAGTCACATTTACACACATTTTCACATACACATTTATACATATTTTCACACACATACTTATACACATTTTCGCACACTCACACACACACATATTTTCACATACTTTTATACACATACTTAGCATACTCACACACTTTCACACACACGCGATGCATACACACACACACTTATACATACTTTCACACACTTTCACACACACACATTGTTACACACATTTTCACAAACATACACTTACACACACTTTCATGTATTTTAAATGGACAAACACTTACACATATTTTTATTGTCACATTTTCACACACACTTACACATATTTTAACACACACACACACATTTTCACAATCGTTCGCATATTTTCACTCACAGTTAAACATATTTTCACACACGCTTACACTAACACTCACACTTTAACACATTTTCACACATTTTACACACAAACTTTCACACATTTTTACTCACACACACACTTACACACATTTTAATACATACACTTACACATACTTTCTCTTACACACACACACACACATTTTCATAGATTTTCACACACGCATACTCTTACACATATTTTCACACACACACTTACGTACACTTACAAACATTTCCACACACCTTATATACAAACACTTATGTACATTTTCATACACACATACTTTCAAACATTTTCACACACTTTCACACATTTTCACACATATTTTTACACACACTAAACCACATACACACATTTTCACACACTCTTGCACACACATCTTTCACACATTTTCACACACAAGTACACTTACACATATTTCCACACACTTTCACACATACACATGCACATACACATACACATACATACATTTTCACACACAATTTCACATATTTTCACACACATATACTTTCACACATTTTCACACATACACACTTGCATACCCTTTTACACACTTACGCACGTACATATGTTTTCACACACACACACTTACATGCATTTCCACACACTCACATGCATTTTCACACACTCACAAACACACATTTTGACACATACATTTTTAGACACTTATGCATATTTTTTACAATGTGTGAAAGTTTGTGTGCGTGTGTGAAAATATGTGAAAGTGCGTGTAAGTATATGTGTGTTATACACAAATGTGTATAAGTATGTGTGCGTGTAAGTGTGTGAAAATGTGCATAAGTGTGTTTGAAAATATGTGAAAGTGTGTGAAAATGTGTGTAAAACTTTATGTAAATGTGTTTAAGTGTGTGCTTGTGCAAAAATATGTGTGTGTGTGCGAAAATATCTGTAAATATGTGTAAGTGTGTGAAAATATGTGTAAGTGTACGTGTATATGTAAAAATGTGTGAAAGTGTGTCAATATGTGTGTGTGAGAGAAAATATTTGTAAGTGAATGTGTGTGAAAATGTGTCTATGTGTGTATGTATGTAAAATTTGTGAAAGTATGTGAAAATATGTGTAAGTGTGTGTGTGTGTGTGAAAATATGTGGAAGTGTGTGAAAATGTGTGTTATACACATCTAAAAATGTGTATACGAGTGTGTTTGTAAAAATGTGTGTAAGTTTGTATATTTATGTACGTGTAAATGTAAGTGTGTGTGTTTGTAAAAATGTGTGTAAGTTTATATATTTATGTACGTGTAAATGTAAGTGTGTGTGTGTGTGTGTGAAAATATGTGTGAGAGTGTTTATTTGTGTGTGTGCATGAAAATATATGAAAGTGTGCTGAGTGTGTGTCTGAAAAATGTATGAAAGTGTGTGTAAGTGTCTTTATGTGTGTGAAAATATATGTAAGTGTATATGTAAGTGTGTGACAAATATGTAAGTTTGTGTTTAAATGTATGAAAGTTTGTGAAAATATGTGTAAGTATGTGTGTGTGTGTTTGCAAATGTGTGTAAGTGTATGTATGTTCACACACTGAAAATGTGTATTAGTATTGTAAGTATGTGTGTTTGTGTGTGAAATATGTATAAGTGTGTGTGTTTGTATGAAAGTATATGAAAATGTGTGTGAGAGTGTAAGCGTGTGAAAATATGTGTGTATGTGAAAATATATGAAAGTATGTGTGTGAAAATGTGTAAATTTGCGTATGCGAAAATGTCAGTGTGTTTGTGTGTGAAAATGTAAGTATGTGTGTATGTAACTATGTAAGTTGTGTGTGTGAAAATGTACACATATATGTGTGTGTGAAAATGTGCGTAAGTATCTAAAAATATGTGTGTGCACGTGAGCTCAAAAGAGTGTGTGTGTGTGTGAAAATGTAATGTGTATATATGTGTGTGTAAATGTGCGTAAGTGTGTGTGTGTGAAAATGCATATAAGTATATGTAAATGTGTACGAAAGTATGTGTAAATGTGAAGTGTGCGTGTGTGCACAAGTGTGTGCAAGAGGAAATGGGAGGTGGTGAAAATTGGACAAAAAATAATGGCCCCATTTAGATTGTTTTTTTGACAAATTTTTTCCTACTTTTTATTTTATAATTCATATTTTTTATGAAATGTTTGTTTGGTCAACAAAATTTTTTTGATCAACTTTCTTTGCTTTTTTTCCAAAATACTATTAATTATTTACACAATTCAAATTTTTTCTTTTAGTATACATTACTTACACTATTCAAACAATTATTTTACTATTCAAATATATGCGTATTTTATTACTCACATATATTAGTATTTTTTGTACTATTCATTGGTCGAATTTTTTTGGGCAAAGAAAAAATGGGAATGTTGATTCGGACTTCCGAAGGTCCTAGGTTCGGGAGTCTGAACTATGGGTAGGAAAATAGAGTTCAAAATAGTATATAATGTTCGGACTTTCAAACCTTAATTGGGGAGTCCGAACTATAAGCCGGAAAGTGTACTTTAAAACAGTTTATGAGATTCGGATTTTCGAACCTATGTTGGGGAGTCCAAATATATGGGCAGAAAAGTGTAAATTTTAAATTGTATTTTTATTTTGAATGAAATAAATACATGTTTAGCATACACACACGGACATATTTCATTTTTTAAAATTTAGATTTCCAACGACGAACAGGTAACAACCTTTGCATGTGATTTTTAATACTTGATTTAGTGGCACAAAAATGAAATTGAACGGGATTATGTATTGTGATATTAATAATTTTATTCAAATTTTGTGTATGTATTTTGTCTTTTAGTGCAAAAAATACTGCAGTAATTTTTAAATTATGTTTTTTATTTTATACTAAATAAATACATGTTTAGCATATATGTATGAGCATATCTTGCTTTTTGCATATTCGGATTTTAAACGATGAGAAAGCAACTACGTTTCTGTGTTGTTTTTAGTACTTGATATGATGATGCGAAAAAAAAAAAAAGTGAACGGGATTATATATTTTGATATTAGTAATTTTGTTCAACTTTTGCGTATGTTTTTTGTTTTTTAGTGCAAAAAATACTATCCAAACACTTATTTACAAAAAAATTATTTGCACTATTCACGATCCAAACACTTACTCAAATTATTCAAATTTTTTTGTTATTTACCACATAACTCAAATAATTCCTTGAATAATGGGACAAAGTAATACTCTAAATAATGCAATCCATACACGCCAATGTTAACACTTAACCCTTAAATGGTTTTTACAAGGATAAATAGTTTATCCATTATCTATTTAAATCTATCCATTTAGATCTATTTAATAAATAATTTCAAATGGATTGAATGAATTTTATCCAAATCTATTTAACTAAAATCATGAGTCATTCGTTTATCTATTTTGCCACCTCTGGTAGTGAAGGAAAGGGATGCAGCAGGAAGACGAAGAAAAGTTTGAAAATTTTCACTTTGATTCTAATATTTTTATAAACTATTAATTTAATACATCCTACAAAACCAATCATATTTTAGACAATTTTTATCCTTTAAAAAATTTATGTGCAGCTCACATTTTATCCATAATAACTAATTTAACATGTAAAATAGACGAAATTGGCGTTAATCGATAATTTTAAGAGTTAAATAGTTACCTTTGGCCACAGAAAAACTCAATGAATACAAATTAGTATCATGTAAAAGTTGAATGATTTCAGAACAAGTTCGCCCTTTTCATTTATCCAAAAGATAACCAACAGCTCATGATTTGCTCACATTATTATTTCCATGTTACTATGACTGCGGATTTTTCTTTAATCAAATCATCACTTCTTTCTAGCTGGCTTTTCTGTTCTTGCTTGTTAACGTAAACAGCGATTCTTGTATTGCCCATCCCAAAAATAAATAAATAAACACAAAGAGGGTGCAAGAATTTGAATCTGTGATGATATGTTTCTCTGAGCAAATTAATGAATTTGTGACATTGGGACACAAAGAGGGCTACATTTGAGGCTGTGATGATGATTTCTCTGAGCAAATTAATGAATTTGTGGCATTGGGACAAACTAGTCCGTATCTTGGCCGGGCAACCGAATGACAAAAGTGGTAAAATTTGATACCTACTTTTGCCTAATGGACTACCGGCTTTGCAGCCATGGCAGTTCATTATCTGGTTGCCTAATTAATACAGTTCTGGGCCTTATTTCTACTCTTGAGGAGAAATTTTGTCGTGAAATGTTCTGTCAAGTGTTATGTTAAATAATATTTTTAAATTAATAAAATTTTATTATTTAAAATTATGAATTCAAAAATAAATTAAATTTATAAATCACTATTTAAAAATACACACTTTATATATTATTTGATAGAATCTTTTTATAATAAAGTTGTTGCTTAATACCGACCAGTTATTTTGAGTCGCTAATTTCTGATGACACAAAGTTTGATTTTTGAAGTTATGAAAACCCCTTATTTCTGTGCTGAAATTTCTCGGCTGGGATGTCCCTTAAGTGCGATGAAAAGGTTTGTTGCAAGATGCAATTATTCCATCTGACACAATCACGTGACTTGTGAAAGTGACAGCAAGGAGTATTAAATATAGCTACCGATTGAGTGATCATTTGCGGCTTTAGTCCTTTATTTCTTTGTTTCCCATCTTAGTCCTTATCTAGTTTTTGGTAATCTTCTTAATTGACCCCCTGTATTTATTTGAAAAGTTCCCATGCATTTTCTCTTTTTTTAAAATATTAAGATGAGTATACTTAATATTGAATTATGTCTTACTTAGATTTTGATATTCCTCAAGATATGAATCTACTTAATAAGTGGACAATTCCTAAAATTTCACCATCTGTTATTTATAAATATGGTTTATTAAATAATATTATATCTAAATATGTTGTTAAAACAACTGAAAAATCAATTCCTTTAAATTCTGATGAAAACTGGTAATCTTATCTCTAATTATCTTTATCTCTTATGTTAATACAACTTATCTCTTATAACATCTAAATGTTAAAATTCACAGTCTAATTATGTACCAGGATCTGTCTCTTATATGTTTATGTTATAGAGTTTGTTTTAAATTACTTTCGACTTTGAATCCAAAGTGTAAATTGATTAATATTTCTAATGATGAAACAATTTTAATTGAGACTAATTTTAATAAATCTCAGATTATAACTAGACAACCAATTAAATGGAATGAAATTCAATTTCCTGATCATTGGACTAATAAATAAAGATATTGCTTCTACATCTCATGCTTTAAATATTACATTCAATTTCCTGATCATATCAACTCCGAATGGACAAATTGTTCTTCGTTTTGATACATCAAATGTTCCATCTAGACATAGTATTGGTTCTAGACCATCATCATCTAGACATCCTTATAGGAATTTTCTTCAAAATCTCAGATATCATTATTTGATGATTATATTCCTTTAAGGATTCCAAAACCTGCATCATTACATACAATCTGATAGTAATACTAGATCTACATCACAGACAGATCATTTACACATAAATTTATCAATATAGTTAAACCAATTCATGATAATGAATTAGATATAATTCCTGTCTGAATCCGAATTAGATTTTAATTTATGACTACTGTTATAGATTTTAGTCCCGGTTCAAATGCTAGAAAAATAATAAAACAAGAATTTTTATCTTCAAATTGGAATAATTTTAGACAATGGTTATTTGAAGTATATTCTTCTGAAGCTACCTTGATAATATTTCAAAAGAATTTTATGAATTTACTGCTTTACATAACAAAATAATTCCTTTTGTTCCATGGTTTATAACTACTTATTTAAATAATTATATTAATAGGAAGTAAGGGTAGAAACATATCAATTTTCGATGGTAAATGACATTGAGTTATATAAATGAAAGCGAAAAATTATTTACTAAACCAAATAATACTTCGCTTTCATTTACATCTAGATGTGTATAAGTAGACAATAAGACTCTACCTATTACTTTGCAACATCTTAATGACATCCGTCTGTCTATAAATATACTAATATTTTTATAAAAGTTTTAAGTGAACAAATTAGTTCTCTTCATAATAAAATGGATAAATTATTTTCTATAATACAAAAAATATCAAATTCTATTTCGTCTAATAACCATAATCATGATTTTCATGATATTGCAAAAGCTTCTTTGCAACCTCCACCTATTATTAATGATTTTAATTTTAAACCTATTTCTGATCTTGAAAAACTTCTTGGTAGGGATATTTTATATGAAGAACAACAGCATGTAATTAATAATAGTTATTCTGGAAAAGAAATTTATGAATGGAATTTAGATGGTTATCTTGAAAGACAAATTAGTAATTTAATTCATCGCATGCTAATGTATTCCACAAGAGCAAAAGCAAATAATAATAGTGACAAACGTGTTGCTTCAATGATAATAGCGGTTTCTTGGTCAACTTAAAGGTTGGTGGGATAATTATTTCACTCAACAAAATCGTGATGATATTTTGAATACTTGTTAAAACGAACCTAGATGTGTATAAGAGACAGGTTTATACAGTAACTATGAATAGTGAAATTACTATGAACAGACGTTATACAACTTAATCATGAAAATATTCGTACTTTATTAAATGGATTAAGATGTAAAACACTTACGTCTTTTCGATGGTATAAAGAGACATTTTTATCCAGATAGTATCTTATCTTCCGTAAAGTAATAGTAACTCTTGGAAAGCCAAATTTATTGATGGCTTACCCGCATTATTTGAAAAGAATTAAAAAGCTCTTAGGAAAGATCTATAGGTATCACCAGAAGCAGAACGTATTCTTATGGCATCTTTTGTAATACTTGATTCATATACAGGTCTAGATGTGTATAAGAGACATTAAATTAAGATCAACAATTAAAAAGACAACAATTAAGCGAAAAGACAATTAGGTCAATTTTGGGTCAATTTGGTTTAGAAGACATATCTTCTAAACACAAGCACACTTGGTTCTGTCTCTTATACGTAAAGATAAAGGTTAAAATCATTAGATCAACGAAAAACAATTAAATAAAAGTAATTACAAAAGAGAAGTAAAGATTTACAATGAGAGGAAGGAGAGAATTAAAGAAACTAAAACTAAAACTTAAAACTTTGCACTAAACCAATATGGAATGTATAATACCTGTCTCTTATACAAAAATTAAACAATTAGATTTAGATGACGAAATTAAAAATGAAATTTACAAAATAATAGATATAAATACAGATAATAATAGTTCTAGTAATGATAATACTGATTTTGATTCTGATGATTCTGATGATTATGATTCTGATCGAATTAATATGCATGATTCTACAGATTCTGATAATATTCAAAAGAATTGTTGTAATTCTTGTAATACTATCCATGATGATAAAAATAAAGAATATTATAACATTCTTTCTCAATTTCAAGATTTTCAAATAAATATGATTTCAAGTGATAATATTATTATTCCTGATAATAATAATTTTAAAGACATTTCTTCTCAGTTTATATATGATAAACTACTAAAAATATTAATTCTCTTATTGAATTAAAATATTCAAATTTATCTTCATTTCTGTCTCTTATACACATCTAGATAATTATAAGAGACAGCCTATAAGGAGACTGAGAACTTCCACGTCTCATGGAACCTGTAAAAATTCTCAAAGAGTTTATTAAATTGAAGAATAATAACTCATGATTTTATACAAGAACAAGATCCATTATGGACACATGCTTTATTTCAACACGAATTGCATATAGAGCAATCAGAAATAGATTTCTGTAAAAATATATATCATTCGAAAATAAGAAAATTATATGAATTGTCAATTTAATAAACTCTTTGAGAATTTTTACAGGTTCCATGAGACGTGGAAGTTCTTCAGTCTCCTTATAGGGACGAGGTGGAAGAACCCGATTATATCTAGGGGTGGAAAAACATTATATAATTCGATATATCTGGATTATCGGGATATGGATCCTCATCCACATCCAATATTGATCTGGTAATATCCCAAAAGATCATCCATTATATGGACAATTGCAAGAATACTTGCTACAACAAGATAAAGGTAATACCTATGCTTGGTTCAAAATGAATCAATCGATTCTAAGTCTTATTTTATGAGACCAAAAGAAATTATATTTCTTCTTGATGAAAAAGATCATCAATGGCAGGGATCAACCTTGGAAAATTCTTCAAAGGTATTTGGTGATAAAGTCATGTTTCAGCGAATCATATAAGACTCGCACATATTATGAAAAATTCTTACTAATAGTGAAACAATGAAATTCAGCATTTTCAGCCTCCTATGGCTACTACTATTATTTATAATTTCTGAAAAATTATTTTTAAGAAAATTATATCTTCTGATGAATGGGGCTGATTTCTATCTCACTGAAAAACAATGTTTTATTGAAAAACAACAACCACTTTCTTATACTTATTGGGATTATATACAAAGTTTTCATAAAACTTTTTATTATGAGAATTCTAAACACAAGCACACTTGGTTTATTAAACTGCTTTTAATAGCATATTTGTCTAAAATACGGAATCTAGCCTTAATACAAAGTGGACTACCCATGGAGTCCCTCAGTAAAAATTTTACCTGAGCCATTTCTTCATTTATACCATTCATGGATAAAATTTTCACCTATCCTCAAAAGTTATACTCTCGAATACACACCTCTACCCACAGAAATAGCTACCATTTATTTCTTTATTGAATTTTCAATCCCTTGGATTTATAAATGGGAACCCGAATTTGGTTATACCTCCGATCATTTCCCTTGTTTATATTTTACCTGTGTATAAGCAAAATTCAGGATAAACTCATGAAAATAGACCGAAACCATACACATCTAGATGTGTATAAGAGACAGGGATATAACTCACTAGTCTGTTTACCATCAGAAAATTGATATGTACCAAAGCAATGGATATAAGTCCTTTCAATAAGTAGTTATAAACCACGGAACAAAAGGAATTATTTTGTTGCCTTTATGAACCGATTTTTCAACTATTGAGCAAGTTAAAGATCAATTAAAAGAACATATTAAACAAGATCTTTCTATTGATCTTAATCAAATTGATGATAATGAAAATGATGATAATGAATCACGTTTATGGACTCTAATAATTCATTAGATGGTGTATAAGAGACAGCTAAAACACTTTGAAGATATTCTTCAAAGTGTTTTGGACACACTCAAACAAAAGAAGCATTGAAGATGAAGATATTCAAGATACGGCAAATCAGCAAATTTCAAAGTAAATTCACAAATGTCAAAGTGAATTTCACAAATGTCAAAGTGAATTTCACAAAAAACAGAAATTTCACTGTTCAAATAGTAATTCATAGTTACTGTTTAAATAGTAAAATCACTGTGCATTCACGGATTTCTTTGTACAAATCGTACAAACAGTAAATTCACTGTAGAAACAGTAATTTCACTGTGCGGATTTCAAAAATTGAACTGTAGTATTTAAATTCTTTTTGACATCCGGCTGTCTATAAATATCCTCAATTGTATAGCCGAGGATAAGAGCTTTAGTTTTAAGTTTCTTCTTTCTTTTGTATACTCTCCTCTCCCTCCACTGTAAAAATCTACTACTCTTTTGTAATTATTTTTGTTTAATACAAGAAGATACTAATCGAGGTATTCCTCAAGATGTGTATAATCTTCAGGTTAAACAACATTGAATTTCCTTTTAATTTGTTTGGTCTGACATAATATGTCGCTAATTATCATATGTCCATGGTTATCTTATCTTAAGTGTTTGAACTATAAGATAAACTATTTTGAATTTCTTTCTTTCAAAACTTTTTAATAACCATTTATCTTGGTTCGGTTCTTAAAAATTTTCAGTCATAATGTTATTTAATTTATTTTGTTGGCCTTGAAAAGTACCCGCTATAGCCGTTGAGAAAGGCGTTTAGGGGAAGAATCGGCAACATAGCAAAATAAATTAAATAGTTTTTATCGACAGAAAATTTTAAAGGTAAATTATCCAAAAACCGGAGATTATGATTATTAAAAATAATTTTCTAAAGAAAGAATTTGACTCTAGTTTAAATGTTTGAGGTTAAGTGTGGCGGCCGGTCTTGGGCTAACCGCCTTTGATCTAAATTCTGGACTTAGTTTTAATACGATTTGCAAGCCAATACGGATTCCAATACGGTGATAAGCCAATACGGATTCCAATACGGTTTGGGCTTTGTATTAAGGCTAGGTTCCTTTAGTGAAAATGGTATCGAGCTCGAGACTTAAGATTTGATAAACAGTCGACATATTTCTTTCCTTAATAATGGAAGACTTATCTTTATCATCTGTGTCATATGATAAAAATAAATTAAAAGAAGAATATGATATTCCTCAAGATATGAATATTTTCACTAAAGGCCGGAACCTAGCCTTAATACAAAGCCCAAACCGTATTCTAAAGAAAGAATTTGACTCGTATAATCCGCTTAAATCGTATTAAAACTAAGTCCAATTTAGATCAAGCGTTGCCAAGACCCGCCATTAACCTCAAACATTTAAACTAGAGTCAAATTCTTTCTTTAGAAAATTATTTTTAATAATCATAATCTCCGTTTTGGATAATTTACCTTTAAAATTTTTGTCGATAAAACTATTTAATTTATTTTGCTATGTTGCGATTCTTTCCTAACGCCTTTCTCAACGGCTAGCGGGTACTTCAAGGCCAACAAAATAAATTAAATAACATTATGACTGAAAATTTTTAAGAATCGAACCAAGATAAATGGTTATTAAATCAAATACTCTAGATAAAAACTGTCTCTTATACACATCTAGATGTGTATAAGATAACCATCAACATATGATAATTAGCCTGACATAATATGTCAGGACCAAACAAATTAAAGGGAAAGGGAAGAAGGTACTGACAGGAACAGGGGGGTCTTCTTCTTGTATTAAACAAAATAATTACAAAAGAGTATCATATGTTGATGGTTATCTTATCTTAAGTGTTTGAACTATGTTTAAACTATTTTGAATTTCTTTCTTTCAAAACTTTTTAATAACCATTTATCTTGGTTCGGTTCTTAAAAATTTTCAGTCATAATGTTATTTAATTTATTTTGTTGGCCTTGAAAAGTACCCGCTTAGCCGTTGAGAAGGCGTTAGGGAAGTCTCTTATACACATCTAGATGTGTATAAGAGACAGCTATAAGGATGTCTAGATGATGATGGTCTAGAACCAATACTATGTCTAGATGGAACATTTGATGTATCAAAACGAAGAACAATTTGTCCATTCGGAGTTGATAGGTTAAGTGTGGCGGCCGTCTTGGGCTAACCGCCTTTGATCTAAATTGGACTTAGTTTTAATACGATTTGCAAGCCAATACGGAAAACAAGAATTTTTCTGGCATTTGAACAGTATTTGTAAAATCTTATAACAGTAGTCATAAATTAAAATCTAATTCGGATTCAGTTTATGAGACGTGGAATCTTCTCAGAGACTTATTATTGGATAACTTATCGACATTGAATTTCTTTCCTTAATAATGGAAGACTTATCTTTATCATCTGTGTCATATGATAAAAATAAATTAAAAGAAGAATATGATATTCCTCAAGATATGAATCTACTTAAATGGAATGAAATTCAATTTCCTGATCATTGGATAATAAATAAAGATATTGCTTCTACATCTCATGCTTTAAATATGGCTACACAGCATGATCCTCAGATTATATCAACTCCGAATGGACAAATTGTTCTTCGTTTTGATACATCAAATGTTCCATCTAGACATAGTATTGGTTCTAGACCATCATCATCTAGACATCCTTATAGGACATTTTCTTCAAAATCTCAGATATCATTATTTGATGATTATATTTCTGCACGTTCAAAACCTGCATCATTACATACAATAGATAGTAATACTCCATCTACATCACACGTAGATCATTTACATATAAATAATAATATAGTTAAACCAATTCATGATAATGAATTAGATAAGGAAATTCCTACTGAATCCGAATTAGATTTTAATTTATGACTCTGTTATAGATTTTAGTCCCGGTTCAAATGCAGAAAAATAACTGTCTCTAATACACATCTCCAAATTGGAATAATTTTAGACAATGGTATTTGAAGTATATTCTTCTGAAGACCTTGATAATATTTCAAAAGAATTTTATGAATTTCTTGCTTTACTTAATATCGGGCATTGTATCCTCTACATCATCATCATCTACTTCATCATCTTCAATTCCTAAATTAAAATTGGCTGAAATTAATAATGAGCCATATACAATGTTAGAAGTTAAAAATAGAATTAGTAAATTAAACAAATTAAACGAAAATGGAATTACTTTAGCAAATTTGCATGAAGAAATTAAAAATTTGAAAAATGAAATTTGTTTAATAAAACAAAATCATGTTTTTATAGATAAGTATTGGAATGCCACTGATTAGATAGTTATACACATCTTTATTTGTATTCAGAGAAGCTGTTAATGGATAATAAATATTAGGGATTAACACCTCATTATATATCTGTCTCTTATACACATCTAGATGTGTATAAGAGACAGGTCCATGCTTATATTTGTCAAGATAATATTTGCATTCCTCACATTTTTACTTGTTAAAAATTTGATGAATCATCGGAGTTTTGTACAGGTTCGTGATTGCAAGGGTAATGATCCTAGCAATAATCCTGAAAGGACTGGGCTCCATTGCTTTGGTAATAATAGCAGTGTCTGTATAACTTTGAACTTTTTCTTTTATATAAATTCGAGTCTCTTCTTACACATCTATTTCTGAATTTAATGAAGATAAATGTGATTATGATTTTAAAAATAATTTTCTAAAGAAAGAATTTGACTCTAGTTTAAATGTTTGAGGTTAAGTGTGGCGGCCGGTCTTACACAAAGTAGGATCATCTAAATACTCCTGTCTTTAATACGATTTGCAAGCCAATACGGGTTTTCTTCATTATGAAGATAATTTTCATGAACAGGATATTCCTACAAAAGCCGACCGTGTCAAATGAATTCTAATTTTAGAATTTTGTAAAAAGAAATTGAAGTTTTACTTCAAAAGGATTAATAAAACCTTCTAAATCTCCTTGGTCTTGTATCGCTTTTATGTTAATAACAAAGTGAACAAGAAAGAGGTGTTCGTCTTGTTATAAACTATAAACCTTTAAATAAAATTTTAAAATGGATAAGGTATCCTATTCCAAATAAAAAGATTTATTAGAAAAATTATATAATCTTGATTTATTCAAAAACATTAGAATCACATTTTAAACATCTTGAATTATTTAAAAAGATTGTTATACAAAATCAATTAGTAATATCTAAACCAAAACTTTCTCTATTTCAAACAAAAATCCGATTTTTAGGACATTTTATTGAAAAAGGAACGCTTACACCTATTAATAGAGCCATCGAATTTGCATCCAAATTCCCTGATGAAATTATAGATAAAAACAATATAAGTTTTTAGGCAGTTTAAATTATATTTCTCCTTATTATAAAAATCTTTCTAAAGATTTAGCCCCATTATATGATAGACTTAAGAAAAATGGAATTCCTTGGAATAATAAATTAACTAATTTAGTTAAAAATATTAAATCAAAGGTGAAAATTTTATCCATGACTGGTATAAATGAAGAAATGGCTCAGGTAAAATTTTTACTGAGGGTCCATGGGTAATCCACCAATGGATAAGCCAATTGGGGATATTTGAGATAGAATTTCGAGCAATTTCTAAACCAAGCTTGTATGTATACTGTCTCTTATACACATTATTCCAAGGAAGAGACAGGCCTTAAGTCTATCATATAATGGGGCTAAATCTGAAGAAGAATCTGAATTTATAATAAGGAGAAATATAATTTAAACCTGAAAAAGAACATATCTAGATGTGTATAAGAGACAGGGACTAAGTTATAAATAATAGTAGTAGCATAGGAGGAAAATTTGAATTTCATTTGTTTCACTATTAGTAAGAATTTTTCATAATACGTGCGAGTCTTATATGATTCGCCTGAAACATAACTTTATTCACCAAATACCTTTGAAGAATTTTCCAAGGTTGATCCCGCCATTGTGAGTCTTTTTCATCAAGAAGAAAAATAATTTCTTTTCCTGGTCTCATATAATAAGACTTAGAATCCGATTCATTCTTCTTCAAGAACATAGGTATTACCTTTGTTTGTTGTTGCAAATATTTTGCAATTGTTCGTATAATGGATGATCTTTTGGGATATTACCCATCAATATGGGATGAGGATGAAGATCCATATCCCGATAATCCAGATATATCCAATTATATAATGTTTTCCACCTTAGACAGAAGTTATACAGACACTACTATTACCAAAGCAATGGAGCCCAGTCCTTTCAGACATATTGCAAGGAAATTACAAGTTATCAGGCATTTAGATGATCTTTGCTAGATTACAGATGCTTATAAATTTCATTTTTAAAATCTTTATTAAACATAAATTTTAGTGAATGAGAATCAGTAATTATTATAAACTTTTGATTATATAAATCATTTTGAAATTTTAGAACACATTTAACGATTGCTAACATTTCATGAGCAATAGTAGCATATTTTTTCTGACTATTAGTCCATTTACGAATGAAATTTAATTAAATAAATTTGTTTATTATCGGATTAATTTGTTTTAAAATACCACCAAAGCCTATATTAGAAGCATCAGTTTCTATTATTTTTGTCCATTTAGGAATAGCTAATGTTAAACATGGTAAAATTTTTACTTCCATTGGTCCATGGGTAATGGACCAATGGATAA
Organism: Cinchona pubescens; assembly: GCA_025175665.1. Taxonomy (NCBI): domain Eukaryota; kingdom Viridiplantae; phylum Streptophyta; class Magnoliopsida; order Gentianales; family Rubiaceae; genus Cinchona; species Cinchona pubescens. The sequence continues at coordinate 2,071,918 of JANKKI010000276.1, forward strand.
GCCAACATCTAGATGTGTATAGAATATTCGAGATTTTGTTAGACTTTAATTAGTTTATTTAACCTTAAATTAGGAACATTTTATTTTCATTAGTTAATTTGTGTTAATTAATTTTATTATCGTTTTTTGAACTCATAAAAATTTTAAAATAAAAAATGAATATTTGCAAAATTACAAATTGACCCCTAGATTTAGTAGTCTTGAAATGAAGTTTAAAAATATACAAAATTAGAAGTAAAAGGGTTAAGAATAACAAACAACAATTCAGTGGTCAAATTGAAACTAACCTAAAAGTTCAAGGCCATCCAAGTTTTTAACCATATTTGTTAGTGAGGAATGCAAATATTATCCTGTCTCTTATACACATATAGATGTGTAATTCTAAAACTGTCTCTTCCGAACATTATATACTATTTTGACTGTCTAATATACTGATCTATTCTAAATAGGCTTTGGTGGAATTTGAATGATTTCTTTTACAGAATTATACAAGTCATTATTTAGAAAAATTCTACAATCCTTTCTAGCAAACCATTCTCTATACTTTAAATAATTATATAATATAATACCATATATTTTAAAAATTTGTACTGCATAAGTTTTTATAACTAACAGAATGGTTCCCTAAAAAAAATTTATTTCATCTATACTATCTTCTGTTTCAAATTCTAAATAAGTATTAAATATAGTGGGAAAATAGTCAATTTAGTCCTCTAACTTTTTACTTTAACCAAATTAGTCCCTTATCTTTTATTTTGGCCATATTAATCTTTCAACTTAAATTTCTTAGCTAGTTTTATCCTTTTGTGGTGGCTCCACCACAAATACTGTTATTCTAAAAATCCACCGATGTCGGGGCAATTTAATCAATCTATTAAACTTCTACCTAAAACACCTCTACCTTCTCCTCAACCTCTTCAATCTATTCTCCTACTTCACCCGTCCATCCTTCTCTGTTCCTCTTTCCTCCCGACTCCCCGAGACATTTTTCTTAATACCACCAAGTCCACCTCCACAAAACTAACCAAATTTTATACCCTATCTCATCCCCGCTATTGCCTTCCTCGTTTTTGAATCCTCCAACGACTCAAATCAGGTCCTTCGCTTCTAGTGATCAATTTGCTACCCCTAAAAAAAATTATATCCTCCTCCTTGATTTTAAAGCTTCCCAACCCTAATGCAATTAATTAGCTGTCCAAATCTAATGCACATAAAATAAAAATCTTGTTGGCAAAGATTATGTGGTTAAGCAAAAAGGGCCTTCTTCCAATTATCAACAACACTTTATGGCCCTCTATTTTTCTTAAAATTTCCAAGAATTGAGATTTGTTAATTAGTCTTCAGCAATTGATGATTATCCATTTGTTTCTCAAGATGGTAATTTTATACCTACCATATCGTCTATGGGTCTATAATTTTTGTATGTTGTTGATTGATTATTGCACCTTTTTTTTTTTTTCTTTATGTATGAAGGTACATCACACTAGAACACTTTTTTAAATCTTTTGGTTGTTTGGTAATTTTTTGATATGGGTTAATTTTAGATTGATTGCATTATGATAAGCCACGAAATAGAGAACAAGAACAAATAATACTTTATTTCTGGAGTGAGTTTCGATTTGTTCAGTAAGTTGAGTGTAACTCCAACATCCTAAAAGAGTTTTTTAATGATTTTACTCTATCTTTGAAACGAAATCTTTTGTTCATCTAGGATTATACACATCTAGATGGTTTGTAGATATTAGATTGTTTGTTTCTTAGATATTAAGAGACAGCGGCTATTTCCCAGTATGTTTAGTTGATTACTTATCTTGGATAAATTATTCTATGGACATTGCGTTGGGCGGTAAATATATAAATGTGTTGATGGCAGAGGTGGTGGAGGGTGGTTGGTAATACACATCTAGATGTGGAGATGAGCATGTAAGGCATTAGATAGTGTAAAAGTTCAAGGTCTGTCTCTTATAAAAATCTGACCATGCCCAGTTTTTTTAAAATACCAATTTTTTGTGGTTGAGCCACCGTAAAAGGACAAAATTGGCTAAAAATTTTAAGTTGAAGGACTAATACGGCTAAAATAAAAGATGAGGGACTAATTTGGCCAAAATAAAAAAGTTAGAGGACTAAATTAACTATTTTCCCTAAATAGTTGCTATAATGTCTTCTTTTTCT